>PVKS010002627.1:0-115419 GCA_004027875.1 Aplodontia rufa | reverse complement strand
GGACATGACCTCTGTGGTCCCTGGGGTTGGGGTCAGCTCCTCTGCCCTGTGAAAAAAAGTGTCCACGGTGGGAGGGCAGAGCCCTGAACCCCGTTACTCCTCAGTCCCAGATCCTGTATGAGAGGAGGACTCAGGCCTCTGACCCCACCTTCTGCTGGGACTGCCTGCGTTCAGCTGCAGTATCCGGGCACAATTGTATAAGCCTCTTTTTCAGACCCTGGGGATGTGGGTCCGGGAGAGGGAGTGTGGTTTTCAAAATGGATGCTCCCCTTCCCACACTGCTCCCCACCTTCTTCAGGGCTTCAGCCAGGCCTTCTGGTCCTGTTTCCACCTTTGATCTCTGCTGCTTCCAGGCGGAGTAGTTAGAGCTTGCTTTGCAGTCCCAAAGAGGTCTTGCCCTGCTCAGGCGGGCTGGACGTGCGGTAACTAGTTCGCGGATATAGTACGGAAGGTTGCTCTGCTCTCACGTCCTTGCAGTTCCCGCACCGCCTCCTCTGCGCAAAACGCTGCTCTGTGCTTATAAGGAAGCTCTTTCCAGTCAGTGATCCTGCCGCCAGATAGAGCACAGGTCCGGGAGGTGTCCTCCCCAGTACGCTGTCTTTAAAGCTGTGCGGGATTTTTTCTTTGAAGAAGTGACTCTGGCGGGTGGGAATGTAGGCTGGAGAGGGCAAATGCCGGTGGCGAACTAGCCGCTGGCGCCAATGCGGGAGCGCGGGACAAAGAATCCCCGTTCGCTCCTAGGTCTCCACTCCCCAAAACCAATGCTGAGATTAGAACTGGTGATTCACAATGCTATTTCCCAAAACGCACCTCAAAAAACTGGTGAGAAGCCGGAGATATCCTGATCAGTCACGGGAGTGCAGTGGAAGCCTTTTGTCTTCAGATCGCCATCTTGAAGAGTCCGGGACTGTTTCTTACAGTAAAGAATTACCTGATGCAGAATGCCATGGGTGCCAAAATTGAGAAGACACATTTTAGATGTTAAAATTATTATTTCTTCTGGGCAAAAACATGAAAAAGTTAAAGAAATGTGATGAAGATATATCAATGCAAAAATTAAAGACAACAGTCTCCATATATGTGTGTATATATATATATATGTATGTGTATATATATATATATATATATGTATGTGTATATATATATATATATATATATATATATATATATATATATATATATTTAGAGAGAGATAGAGACATAAGGTCTCACTAACTTCCCCATCCTGGCCTTGAACTTGTGATACTCCTGTCTCAACTTCCCAAGTTACTGGGATTACAGGCATACACCACTGTGCCCAGACACGCTGATATTTTCTACTTTATTCAGTCTCCTATTTTTTCCAAACACTGGGTGGACCAATTAAATCACTTCTCTTAGAAGCAGAGCTCAAGCATCAGGTGTTTTTGAAGTTCCCCAGATGATTCCCATATGTAAATGGCTTTGAGTAATGCCATTCTAGAGGATTTTCAGGACATAGTCTTCAGTTTTTGAGGAGTATGGCTTTACCTTTTTAAAATACCAATAGTTTTATCTTTTTCATTTTCAATGATTATTTATTTTACTTCCATTTCTTATTTGAATGTATTATCTAGAATTTTCAAATTCAGGTTAAATAGTAAGAAAAGCAAGCATTTATTAAAAAATTATTATTTCTAAAACTATCCTTGAATATTTAATATAGTGAATGAGGCTAGAGTAGGCTAATAAGTGATAAGATGTATTCATACTTAATGAAGGAAATATGTATGTGTGTGTGTGTGTGTGTGTGTGTGTGTGTATTGTTGTTGTTCTTGTTGGGAACTGAATCAAAGATCTCACTCATGAAAATATCTTTTTTTTTTAATTGAAAAGGACAGTGTGTGAGAGTGAGACAAAGAGAACCAATTTTTATTGAGTTTTTCACATGGCCTTCGTTGCTCCAACACTTAGTTGTGTACGTGGGTGCTGAGGTTTGAACCCATATACCTGCACATGCTGGGCAAGCGTCATCACCGCCAAGCCCCCTAAAAATATGTCTTAGAGCAGAAAATCTACTTCTATTTTTAGCAAGTCATTTATTTTTAACTTTTATGTCTTCTTTATCTGGCTCTTTATGAGAAGAAATGCAGGTAAAACAGTATCCTTTTTGATAAGTATATTGTAGTGTTAGCACAGGGCCTAGTACAGAGTGGGCAGCTCCAACCAAATCTTACCGTTCCTGTAACAGCTTTAGTATTTTTCTAAATTCTCATGGTAGATTTTACTAAATGTGAATCCTTCTTATAATCTCTATTTGCCAATCCACTTTTAATAGAGACAATTTTAAAAAGAATATAATTACCAAACAGAAGATTCTTTGATTCTTCTCAAAATGAGAATAACATGATATGAAGAGTTGTGTAAAGTCACAGGGGGAGAGACTGAGTGATTTCCTTCACTGTAAACATCACTAAGAAAAGGAAATATTATGACTTATTAGACAAACTCTGATGCATTCAAATTTACTAGTACAGGAAATAGATTATTATATTACCAGAATTTTATTTGTATGAAAATCCATAGGTACTGACAGTTTTTTTCCAAACAACAATATCAAACAAAAGGAAAAAAAGAACAGGAGTATAGAGAAGGTATCTATCAAGAATACTTCATAAAATATTAAATTTGATTAAAATATTATTCTACTAATTTAGTATTTTAATATTGGTAAATATTATTATATATTATGTTCCAAATATATACTGTATATATTATAAAATTTGCATTAGATAAGATTATCTTTTGTAAAGCATATAATTTATATGCATGAAATTGATACTATGTTTCTGTATAGAAAGATGGGAATTGAAAAATAAGGTTTATTGTAAAAAAATAAGAATATTTAAAATAATAAATAAAAATAAAATTTAAAACATAAAAAGGAAGAGTATTAAAAATTGTATCACCATTTCAATATCCTGAACAAGGCCAATTGATAAGTTAGAAGTTAAAAACAGATTATTGATAAGACATAAATGCAGGAGTACAAGAGTTCAGTAAAATATAAAATGTGATGCTAGAATCAAGAATATTAAATCATGTATTTTGAAAATCAGAGACAAATTATAGAAAAAATAACATGATTCTTTTAAATCTTATAATTTGTAAAATGAGGGGATTTGTGATTTTTTTATGATTGAGTCAGTAAATACATTAAGTAAGGCATATTCAATTATTTTAATGGGGGAATTATGGTGGAATTTATAAAACAATCCTGGCAAGAACTGAATTCACAGAATATGAGTCAAGAAAAACAATCTAACAGTGTTCTGTTACTACATACCTAGGACTTTTCTTTATTAACCAGTTGCAATGCACAAAAACCATTTCTTAAAAAAATGAAATAAAACATCACTGCTCAGCTGCAACTTACTTTCCAAAATTTCTGTACCTGAGGAAAACGGAATTTCAGGATGTAAGAAAAGTTAGCATGGGCATAAATCACAGCATAAAGGAAAAAGGAACCATAACTAACAGAAAGACATATTCCTGCCAAATTCAGAAAATTGAACGCTATGTTTTAAGTCTTCCTGAATACAGGCTAGCCTTCTGAAGAACTGGAACCCACATATGAGTCAGTTCAATATCTGGATGGCTTAAAATAATCCACTTTCCAGTAAGTAGGCTAGAGATAAAAATAAGAAAACGTTATTCAATATCTCAAATTATCTGTACAACTTTTCATGTACAGTGTTTTGAAACCAAGATAAATTGGAGATAGATATAGATATGGCAAAATAGCAGGAAACCAAAAAAGGGAAAAAAAATTAATGATTTTTAAGTAGGCCCATAATTCATTCAGATTGTAAAATCATCAGATATGTACTATGAAATATACAATGTTCTCATGAGAGAAAATATACTTTGGAAAAGAATTGGCTACAATAAAGAAAAAATATTTTGGACTTTTACAACTGAATATAAAGTAACTAAATTTAAAAAATAACTTTTTTTCAGCATCTAATTAGATACAACTGTAAAGGAAACTGCCAAGCTGGAAGATTTTCATAGAGAAGAAAATGACACATTTAAAATACTGGAAGTTGGCCAGGTGCAGTGGCGCACGCCTGTAATCCCCAGCAATTTGGGAGCCTGAGGCAGGAGAATCTCAAGTTCAAGACTAGCCTCAGCAACTTAGCAAGACACTGCCTCAAAAAAAAAAAAAAAAAAAAAAAAAAAAAAAAAAAAAAAAAAAAAAAAAAAAAAAAAAAAAAAAAAAAAAAAAAAAAAAGGAAAATGAAAATAAAATTTAAAAGCTGGGCATGTGGTCAGTGGTTAAGTGCCCCTGGGTTCAATCCCCAGTATCTCAAAAAAAAAAAAAGCTAGAATTCAGAAATGATTGAAGTATAATTTTATAAACAGCAAAATATATTCTTTAAAATAAATGTAAAATAAAGGCACTTAGATGATAATACATAGTTGGTTTATTAAGTTGGTCATCAGAACAACTTAGTCAAGGATATACTAAGGTGGTGCATTCTTTTGGTATAAAAATAATAAAAATCTGGGATGCAAAAGTGAAAGTTTAATAGATCAATGGCTTCCTATGTAATTAATTGCTTTTATAAAATAAAAACAATATCTTGAAAACATAAACATTAAACATATCTTTATATTTCTATCTCCTCTAGCTCTGTATTTATCTATTTAACATTTGGAAACTGTGAACATAAATACAAAGGCATAAATATAAGTTACATATTTTAATATCAATGATATATGAAGTAAAGTTTAGAATAATTGCTTTATATCCAAAGGTCAGGTTGCACTTTCTAAGGAAACTGATAAATTAAGAATGGAAGAAAATAGTGTAAACAATCCCCCCCAGAAGGCCATTAAGGGCTGGAGCAGTGGCTCAGCGGTTTAGGCACTTGCCTTTCAAGCACGAGGACCCGGGTTCGAACCCCAGCACCACGTACACAACTGAGTGTTGGAGCAACTAGGGCCATGTGAAAAACTAAAAAAAGTTGTTTCTCTCTTTCTCTGTCTCTCTCACTGTCCCTCTCTCTTTAAAAAAAAAAAAGGCAATTAAGATTAAAATAAACAGAAGAGGAAGACAACCAGAAAACAAGTGAAATAAAACATATCTAATAACAAATTAATAATTACATTAAAATAGACAGATTTGGACTGGGGATATAATCTAGTGGTAGAGCCTTTGCCAAATATGTACAAGGTTCAGTGTTCCATCTCTAATACCATAAAAGAATTTAAAATTTAAAATAATTAGAATAGATGATGTGGGACTGTTGAAATGTGTTAATAAAAAATTTAGTAAATTCTCTTTCCAAAGGCAATGGTGAAATTGGCCAAAGCTGAAAATAAATATTCAGCACTCTGGGAACTTGTTTTTCAATCAACCACAATTAAATGAAAGGAGGAAGACAAAGCTAGCATGGATTGTTGAGGCTCACTCGAAGGCAGGTGTGACATTGTATTTGTGATGCAGCAATTTATCCACTAAATTTCACTGCACTGAACAGAAACTTCCGGTCACCTACTAAACTTGATGTATTGAGCTTAGCGGAGTAATTATAACCTGTTTCTGTAGCTTCACGTTGGCAACTCCAGGATGCACAACTCTCTTGCATCTGAGTTCTCAATGCAACCCCTAATGATGATACTATTGGTTTGAAATCCAAAGAATCAATTGAGGTTTTGAGCAAATTTCTTCTAAAAGGCAGAAGGAAGGGAAGAACACTAACCCTTATTTCAGAGCTAGCCTTTTCAATGGTGTCTTTTTTTGAACTGAAGCAAACCACATGGCTGGATCAGATCTGTTGAAGAAAACAGTAGGCTGGGCTTGTTGAGCCCCTAACCATTGGAAGAAAATGTCTAAAATGCTGATAATAATGTAATTGCGTTCATAGATAATATTTTTTACTTCTACGTTTGTCTGTTTCCTCACCATTTGTACTTTTTTTAAGAAAGAGGGGACAGTTGAGAGAGAGAGAAAGAGAGAAGCAATTTTTATTTAGTTTTTCAAGTAACCTTCATCACTGAGACACTTCGTTGTGTACGTGGTGTTGGGGTTTGAACTCACGTACTCACGCATGCCAGGCAAGCGCCATAACTGCCAAGCCACCACTCCAGCCCCACCATTTGTATTTTTAAATGTTACAATAAATTGATCAATTTGGCTTCATTAAAATGCAAAGCGGCCTGAAAAAAGCATGGCAAATGATATTAACAACTGGAAGCTAAAGTTTTTAATTCAGGCTTAAGTTGCACTTGAGAATTAAATTTTTGACTTTAATAAAAAAGAAACATAAAATTATGAAAGACAAAGAAGTACCCTCTACTTTTTTGTAGAGCTTTTCTCCTACAAATAAAATTTATTTGGCGAGGCAGGTGGTAAAATTGGAATCCTATAGTAACTCCTGTGTATGGAGCTGATGGAGAGACAATAGATTTCTAGGAAAAGTAAGGGAAGAAAAATGCCTAAGCCCTATGTGAAGTACTGTGCATATGAAGACTGGAAAGTGAGACTCCTGCCTGTAACAGCAACAGGATTGATAGCCACAATGCATGCCCAATGGTGTATCTAAGAGAAAGACTGCCCTGCCCTTAATTCTGAACCTGGAAGAAACCTGGAAGATACGCAAACTGCTCCTTGTTCACTCATTCTTTTACTTTTCCTTAATTGTTTATTTTTAAAACACTATAGAGATGGAGAAAATACAGACAAGTTTTTAAACAATAGCTAATATTTTTTTTCCTATTTTTAAAATTTTATTTTATTTTATTTTTTTATTCAGAAATTTATTTGTTGAACAAACAAGTTTCTAATGAAATTATATATAAATTCTGAAAATTAGATTTACCCCTGAGAGCCTCCCCCAATTACCCACCATTATCCCTCCCCACCCCTTCTTCCTACTACATCTCTACAAATGCCTTAGGTTGTATGACATTACACCTTATCCAGACTTAAAACATGATAATAGACCTCCTTTCTCAACGGCCAGGGTCTAGCTCCAGCCTCCACAGATGAGTGAAGACATTTGACCCTTGGTTCTCTGGGTTATGCTTATTTCACTCAGCATAATTTCTTCCATAGCCATCCATTTACCTTCAAAGGCTGCAATATCATTGTTTCTAATTGCTGAGTAAAACTCCATGGTATATATGTGCCACAGATTTTGGATCCATTTGTTGAACGGATCCCAGATCACTATTCAAAGAACTTTATATTTCTTATAGCAACACACAAAAAAAAACAGATATATTCTTTATCCCTATTATAAACATAAGAAAATGATGTCAAAATATGGTAAGTGTTTGACTAAAGTTCTACATCTGCACAATGGCTAGACTGGAATTTGTATCTTTTAATCCAGAATGACAACATCAAAAACTGAGGGTTCTTCTAGTAATTTTATTTTAAATTTTCCTGTGATAAACTCAACAAGTGACTCTTAATGCTAGTCTTAATTATGGGGACAAATCAGTGAATAACAGTGGGATCGTTCCTCCTACTGAGGATGAGTATCCCAGAAATTGAATACAAATTTTAAAATATTGAGTGAGATTAGAATAGATAGTAAAGTGGCCAGGTAGTCAGGATAATGGGCCCCATTTAATCACATCTGGAAGCTAACCAACTGGGCGGGGGGAGGTGGTGGGGAGTAATGGGCATCTTCAAGGTTTTTAAAAGAAAAAGATCATGAGGCGCACCTGTGGGACTAAATCCCCTTTTCCCCCCCAGAGGAGGGAAAATTGTAATGTGGGGGTGAACACAAATGGGAACTAGGAAGGATTTGGTATCTCTCCAATGCCTGTTTTGCATAGATCTTGACCAAAGATTTTGCTAACTCTTTCCAAATGCTGTTCTGCATAGATTTTGACCAATGACTTCACTATCTCTTCTCAATGCCTGATTTAACCAATGATCCTGGTGCTCATCTTCAATGCCTGTTTTTCATAAATCTTCCTGGATGCTCATACCCGAAATCAGTATAAAGCCTGAGCTTGAACACCTGCTCTCAGGTCCCCAATGCAGAGGTCCTATCTTCCCTTCCCTAAATAAGTCCTACTCCTTTCACTTTTCCCTTCTGAGATTGTCCATGGATCTTAGTTTTCAAATTTGTGAGACAAGAACCCAGAAGAAAATTGGCCTCCAGTAACTGGGGTTTGCTAAGAAGAGATGCAATCATCGCTCAATAGAGTGGAAAAACACAGCTTTAACTGGATAGAGTTGCTAACAACACTGAAGTGGACTATTTTTGCTGCAGAGATCTGCAGCCAGCCTGAACTCCATCTGCCAGTGGAAGTGGAAAATATGACTTCATCTCAAAACTCCTGCTCCTTCAGTGTGACCCTGGAGGGAAAAATGTTACACCAAGAATGCTGAACAGACAGGTCTTGCTGGGTTTCCCCGTAGAGTCTATCTGTATTAGATCATGTCCTTCTTGGCCAGTCACATTTTCACATAGCTGTTCATTCTTTAAGCATGCCTATGGAAGCAGTCTCCATAAAACACACAAGGACAGGGTTCCAGGTTCCAGATAGCACAGAAGTTCCTATAGGGTGATGCTTCCTGATAGAGTATGGGCATTGTGCTCCTCTTCTCACCCAAGCCTATACCTCTCTTCTTCTGTATCCTTTACAATAAACTGCTAAACGTGTTTCCCCGCATTCTGTGAGTCATTCAAGCAAATTCATGGAACCCAAGGAAAGGGTCATGGGAACACTTATTTATAGTCAGAAGCACAACTAAAGCAATCTGTGATTTGAGATTGGTATCTGAAGTATGGAGGAGAAGTCTTGGGGGCTTAGACTTCAACCTATGGAATCTGGTGGTATTTCCGGGTAGATGGACTCAGAACTGAATTGTATTAGAAGACACTCAGTTGGTATTCAATGCTGCCCCACTACATGCTCTGCATGTAGAGAAAAAAAAAATCTACACAACCAGGGTCACCAGTGGTCTATGCTTTGTATAATTGGAGAAACTGACTTTAAAAGCACTTTGGTTTCCTTAATACACACTCCACTCTCTAGAACAGCAAAGATTAAAATGAATACCAGCACTAAATGCCATAAAAATGTGGAACTTCTAAAATTCTTATATATTTTTCTGGGAGCATAGCTTGTAGTATCACTTGGAAATGATTTTGTTCATCTTTCCTGAAGTCAAATTTATTTCTATTATATTATTTAAGAATTCCTAAATATTTACTAAGCAAATGAAAACATATATCCACATAAAGACTTGTAAATAATGTTCCTAGGAGTTCTTCACTCTATATCCAGAAATCCCTCAAGATTAGAGTAAATGACAAACATTGTAGTATGTTCATATAATGAAATATCACTCAGTTGCTGAAATTGCAAAATGATACATGCAATAACATAAATATGTATTAAATTTGTTAATAATAATCTGCACACGAAAGAATACACATAGGTAATTTCTTTATCCTTTCATTGGTAAATGGACACATAGATGAGAATCCTACAGAAAACATGAGAGAGCAGAAAACACTGCCAAGGTGTTAGTTTAATTTCCTTAATTTAAAATGCATGAACTTTAAGATGAATGTTGGAAAGAATCAATAAGGACTGCTGTAAATGTTTCTAGTTCTTAAGAAATGATTTTACATCACAAATACACCCTGGCTTGCTTTCTCCTCTGAGATCACGGGACAATAGCATGGATTTCATGCTCACAGTGAACTTCATTCTTATTTTAAATGTCTTTGGAAAGTTTGAGGGTGAGAAATAGTTTGAAGTTTGAGCCATGCAAGTCCTGTCTCCTTATATTCTAAATTCTGTTTGAAACTGGATTGCCTTTCTTTCACTGATCTCTTTTCCTCACATTTAAAAATAGGCCACCATAAGAAGCCTGTAGCACATTATTCACTGCACAGAAATTGTAAACTAGATCGTGGAGTTCATTAGCACAATTCCTGTTTTCCATGCTATAACAAACAACATAGGAAGGGGCGCTACTCTTCAAACCCCAGTACAATTTTCTCCAGTTTCCTTAAACCCTTCCCAACAATTTCTTCACAGGATTAAGGCTGTTGTTATTCAATTTCACAAGTCTTTGTCAGCTTCCATCTTTCACCCAGTCCCAGATTCAGGGCCATACATTTAAAAGTTTTCTGTGTTTTGTTTTAGTGCAATATTTATTTTTTTAAATGAAAGCATCCCACTTCAGGATATTGAATTTTGTTCTGCCACATAATAATCACCTAGAAATTAATAAATTTAACTTATTTTATTTTTCAGACTTTTTTTGAGTATGGAATTTGAAAATAATCAGTTAGGAAGCTCTTACCTGGAGTCTGCATGTGGTTGTTATCAAATATTGGCTGAGGCTGCTGTCAGCTGAATGATGGGCAGACTTCCCCATGGTTAGAATTGACACCAGTTTTCTGGGAGTTCATCTGAATGATCCACCAGGATGCACTCACTTGGCCTCTCTATCATGGCTGTCATACAATAGTTCATATTTCTTACACAGAAGATGATTTCTGCTAAAGATTAAACTACCCAAAGAACAAGTGGAAACTGACCTTTTCTGCCTTAGCATCAGAAGTTATAGAAATCACTTCTCCTGCATTCTGCTGATTAAATTTCTCCCATATTCAAAGACTATGCCATTTGTCAATGGGAAGAATCCCCAAATTTTGCAGTTGTGTCTTAACAACTATCATAACAAGATAAGCAGATATGTGATGCAATAAGACCTTTTCTGTATGTTTGCTCTAATACAATTTCACTTTTGATGCTTTCAGAATTTCCATATTTAATTTCCATACAGCAATTATTCTTTAAGAATTCATTGCTTTATGAATCTGTACCTATTAAATGGTACTCAGAAGTCATTAGAAATTTGTTGGAGATTTTTTCCTTTTTTTCATTCTAAGTGCTGTTCCCAACAAAAATAAAAAAAAAAAATTATATATATATATATGTGTGTGTGTGTGTGTATGTGTGTGTATGCTTTTTTTTCTTTAATTTTTAAAGATACTTTTAGGTGATCTTTCACCAACTTTTGACTTAAATTCTCTTCTTTGGCACCTTGATTCTTGTGTGACTAATAAATGGCTTCTGATTTTATTCTTTGGGATATACATGCTTTAACTAGTTTTGCTTGCCTGCTTGCTTGTTTTTATGTTTTATAATGTATGCTTTATTCTCATATTGCTTTATTTACAAAAATTGTTCTTTATTAACTGGAACCAGCTTTTCTTAGGTTTCATTATGTATGGGTGATAGTGACTACAGAAATTGGGGGCCTGGATATTTCATGATTAGGAAAATATTTTATCTTGGCTGATGTATTTATTCAGTGTTCTTAATATGTGAGTGTGGAAAAGTCATTTGGAAATAAGTAAATTTTAATCATGCTATGGATATATCCCTTGAAATTATATTCTAAATTGTTCTATTGTATTATTGATGAGGGTTTTTTGAGATGAGGCTCCCTCTGGTGAATGAAGAGGACCTGGCTACAGAATATCATAGCCGAAGTAGCCTGTTTTCAGTGTTTGCAGCTCTTCCCAGTTAGAACTGAGAATTTTTACTTGTTGCAGGTCCCTCAGGTCTCTGCAGCCCAAAAGTGTTAGCAGCTACCCAGCTAAGAGCTGGGATTTCCTGTGGCGCCTTGCAGCTCTTGGTGTAGAAACACCCCGGGAATTCGGCGCCAATCTTCTGGGTCCTTGTCTCATGAATTTGAAGAATAAAATCCACGGACAACCACGGAAGGAGGAGTAAAAGGAGTAGGATTTATTTAGGAAGATGAGCAGAGACTCCGCAAGGTGGAGGGGCACCTGGAAGCAGGATACCGTCTAATGGAGGTTAGGCCAGGGGTTATATAGATTTGGGGTATGAGCATAATTAACATTCATGCAAAGCAGACAATGAGAAATGCATCAACCCCATTGGTTAAAATCTATGTAAAGCAGGCATTGAAACTGGTCAAGAACACCATTGGTTAAAACAAAAGGTGGAAAATGCTTCCTAGTACCCACTTGTGACCACCCCCATCTCTTAGTTGGGATAAGGGTGAGCCTCAAGGTCTTCTTGCATTTGAAGGCCCTGAGCACCCCCTGTCAATCACTCTCTGCCTCTACCAGCTAGCTCTTGGATAAGGGCCCTCTGTCCTGACTACCTAGCCATTTCACTGTGTCTCCTAATCTGTCTCATTACAGGACACCTTTAAGTCAATATCCTTCTTTTTAAAACTATTTCATTAAGGGTGGATGCAATATTTTACTTGACTAGTTGTGGAATCAGAATGTATGTGATCTGGAATATATTTTGCATTGATAGAGCTTACAGAGTGGTGATCACTTAAAAAGATACATCTAACCGATCTACAATTAATTATTTTTCCCTACTCTGTCAGTGAACTTTCCTCCCTTATGTTACTAGTATCATCTGATACAATTTAGATAATTACCCAGCCAATATCCCTGTGAACTTAGAGAGAGAAAATAAGCAATTTTTGAAATGCCATTAATTCTAGTGGGTCACTTGGGTCAAAGTCAGAAAATTACTGCTTTAGGTTGGACTGAACAGGGCCTCTGTGATCTAAAACAGTTAATGCAATGTTCTCACTGAAAATTTAATTATCGCTGGGATTAAGCACACTTGAGAATCTCTGTGGCAAATTTCCAGTTAGTGATAAATACTCTTGGTCTCACTCCTGCTTAAGCCAATCATTGCAAGAAGGGTGTATTAAGATGCTGACTGGCTATCTCCTTTGTTTCTAACTGAGGGAGTTTTGACCGTGAGTAACCAGGGTCAGAGTGCACAGTAGAGAACAAAAATTTGTCAGAGGGATTAAACGATGACACAGTCAGTCTCAAACATAAAGTAGGACAAGGGCACTCTCCCCTTGTGTTCACAGGCCACTATCTTTTTCCTGTCACATTTCCTCGAAAATGGTTAGCAGTCAACATTTATTTAGAATTAAGTGCATGATATCTGAGTGATCCATGGTTCATTGAAACTAAATTCTCTGCTTGCCTGCCACTAGTCACTCAACTCTCTTATGGCAGTGTTAACTTTGTAGCATGTACTTCATCTTCTGAATTGTTGTGCAAAACTGTTTTAACACCACTATAACAAAATTAATAGACATAGTATGGCATTAGAGTCTCCAAAAATACATAATTTGATATAACAACAAAGAGTATATACACAGAGATGACAAGCTCCCCAATTATTTATGGAAAGTCAGAATTAACTATAAATATTGATAAATGTGCTACAAAGAAAGCAGAGTCATACACTTACTAATAAATGTGGTGCAAAAAAAAATCCTAAATAAGATGTTAGCTGTTAAAAACCAGAAATGTATCTAAATAATTTATGACTGGTTTATTCCAGCAGTGCAACACTAATCAAATCTACCAATGTAAACAGTTACATAGGAAATAACAGAAGATATTATTACAGTAATAGGTATTAAAATGAGAAAAAATTATGTAGTCATTATCAAAAGTGCAAGTAAAATGGAAATGAAAATAAATTTATGTAATGAAATTGTTTTATTAAAAACAAATATACTACATGTTGACGTGGGCTGACTGCAGATTTCTGCAGCCAAAATAGCCTGTTTTTTAGTGCTTGCAGCTATTCTCAGTTAAAACTGGGAATTTGGGCTGGTTGCAGATTTCTGCAGCTGAAATAGTGTTAGCAGCTCCCCAGTTAAGAGCCCAATTTTCCTCCACTACTGTTGAGCAGTGTGTTGTAGCTCTTGGTGTGGAAGCACCCTCTGGTAACTCAGTGCCAATCTTCTGGGTTCTTGTCGTACAAATTTGAAGAATAAAATCTATGGACAACCATGGAAGGGAAAGGTATAAGGAGTAGAATTTATTTCAGGAAGAAGAGTGGAGTCTCCACAAGGTGGAGGGGCACCTGGAAGCAGGATACCGTCTTACCATGTTAGGTCAGGGTTTATATTGGTTTTGGGCATGAGCCTTGATTCAGAGTTATGTAAAGCAGGCATTGAGAAAAGCACCAACATCATTGGTTAAAATCTATGTAAAACAGGCATTGAAACTGAGCACCAAAATCATTGCTTAAAATCTATGTAAAACAGATAGCAAATCTTTCCTACTGTCCATCTGTATTCACCCCTACTTTTAAGTTTTCCTGCCTCTGGAGTTACTCCCACAGGTTAAAAAAAAAACCTCCTGGTCTTTTCATTTGAAGGCACTGAACATGCCCCTTAATCTCTCTCTAACATGTAGCTTCCAAGTTTGGTTGAGTGGGGCCCACTGTCCTGAGTACCTAGCCGATTATTATCTCTTAATCTCATTCAGTATGAACATTGATTTAAAGGCTATGCCAATTAATTTTCAAAGAACTTCAGGAAGTGGACTCACCAATATATCAATATTTTTAAGGTGTTATTATGTTATCCAAATAATATCTTTATTTCAAAACTACTTGGCAGCTTTATATTCATAATTTTTTGTTTGGTTTCTGCCTGGTATTTTGTCTTTTTCCTGAAAACTCCTCAGAGAATTTGGGCATAAAGAATATGTATTTTCATGGTGGAAATGTGATGCAAATATTCTCTTTATTCAGTACATCAATTCTCGTATCTGATATCTTGGTTGTAATATTGTATTATCATTTTTTGCAAGATGTTATTGTTGAGGAAAACTGAGTAAATCATACACTGCATCTCTGTATTATTCTTCATGTCTGTACTTGAATTTATAATTCTTTTAAAATCAATCACTCATTTAAAATTTTAAAGATAATGAACAAAAACTGCATGCTTTGGCCAATTAACTTGACATAGCTTGGTAAAAATATGATTCAATTAATAAATTAAAGCAGAGGAAAGTTTAGCAGACTTTGGTCAAAACTTAAACCTGTGGTATATTTTTGCTTGACCAGGAAAATATTCTGAAAACGAAGACTATACTAGTTTACTGGGCTGCCATAACCAATAGTCTGGGTGGAAAAAACTAACATGTTTATCTTTTCATAGCTCTAGAGGCTGAAGTTTAAAGCCATGATGTCAGCATGTTTGGGGTTCTACTGAGGCCTCTTTCCTGGGCTTGCAGCTGGAACATTCTTGCTATACCTTCACATGGTCGCCCCACTATGTGTGTTTTCTGTGTCCTAATGTCTTTTTGTCAGAAAGAATTTGTGTTGGATTAAGGTGTTGACAAGATCTCCTTTTAATTTAATTACTTCTTTAAATGTCCAATTTTAAAATAGAATCAAATTCTAAGTTATTAGGTGTTAGGACCTCAAAGCATAGACTCTGGGGAAGAGAAAACCCAACCCATCACAGAAACCATCATTGAGAAATTAAGGAATTTCAAATAAAAATTCAGATTTTTAGATTAATCTTGCAGCCCACAATTAGTTATAGTAACAATCAGTAGTACCTGAGGGACAGGTCCCTGCTTCAAAAGCACATGCACACAGGCACTCAAACATATGTGGTCCTCACACAGTGTGTGTGCGCATGCACGCGCGCACACACACACGCGTGCACAGAGTCACAAAGCTTCCTCTTCCCTCCTGTTAAATGTCTGCTCTTTCTGAAACTTAGCTTGAGAGGTCTGGGTATAATATTTATAGGTGTCTGGAAGAGTAAGAAGAGAAAACTAAGAAAAGATGAAAGTGCATGGGGGTCCCCTAAACCAACAGACTTCTTTAACAATTTTATAGGAAAATTCACTGCCAGGAAGCTGAAACTGTGTGCTCTGGCACTGACAAAAGCAGACAATGACTCTGTGGAAAGGGCTTGAAAACATTATGTCAACAACGAATTAGTCTATTATTATAATCTTTCTTTGTTCTTTCTTTTTTTTTTTATGAGGAGTTGACATTTGTATCCAGGCCCTGTCCTTTCAATTTACAAAATATACTGATGGCACAAGGTGGAACACAGTAGTTTACTGAGAGCATTTCTATTAATATAAAGAAACGGTCATTCTTAATTCAAACCATTACACCAGGTTGTCAACCATGTCACTATAGTTTGTGCTTGAAAACATTTTGCTAGCTGAAGAGAGTCAATCCTTCATTAGCATAAAAGTCACAAAAGAACAAAAAAGATTTATATGTGATTAATTTGTCCTTAAAAAAAAAGTAAAAGACGTGATTCTACACAGTGCCGGGTGGAAAGTGGTATGAGATGTGCAGAAGCAGATGACACATTTGTCCTGTGCTGAAGCACAGAGGTAGCTTCTTCATAAAGACCCAAAAAGGTGTTTTCCTTGGTGCAGCTTAGCGTTCACTCATCTGGATTTATTTAGTGGAATATTACTGATTAATTTATTAAAAGGAATACAATACCTGGGAACAAATCACATATGCTATTGAAATGAGGATAAAGTAGCTCTATTTCAGAAAATAAAGTACCAATCAAATTTTGGATCACTACATTTACAACAGTCATATTTTGCATAACATTTTTATTTCTTATATACTATTTTATTTATGACTTTATTCTCATACATCTCTGAGGAAATTTTTGACAAAAAATGCATTCTCCAAATACATTTATAAGAGATTTTACAAATCAGCCTCTGTTTTTCTCAGAATGGGTATTGATTTAGCACAATAAGAATTATTGTCCAATCTGAGATAAAATGGCCAAATCAAGTCATTGAGCTTTAGTCTCACACAGACACATACACATATGCAAATTATGAGATGTGATAACCTACTCTGTAGTGTCCTTCAATTTTCTAGGTATGATTTTATAATTATAGAGGTTTTTCTCAATTGAGTGATCTTTTCCATGTAGGACCTGGTTCAATCAAGTAACACCTGGGGAGTTCACACAATACAAGAGGAGTCGGAGTTCTGTCAAGAGGACGCTAGTGTAATAAACAGGTGGAGTTTATCTTTTCTTGCATCTGTGGCACCCCAAAGAGATGAGCTGTCTCCCTAAATTATCTTTGAGACAAAGTGAAGTCTTAGGCTACAGTTTCCAGAAAGTAATTTTCTTTGACATAAATATTTAATGCTTTTTTCTCCTATTCTCCATATATATTAGAAGTTTAAAATTAAAATGTGTTAAGATCATATGCCTCTTTAGTAAATATGCTTCATAATGTTAAGTTTGCACTTTGAATACTTTGTTTACTATATAATTAAGCATTGGGTGGTGACAATAAATGAGGAACACATCTTCCGACTGGTGGCTGAATGTTTGTTATATGCATACAGAAATAGAAGAAAGAAAGACGAGTGAGAGAATTAGAGTTGTAGTCTCGTATACATATACATGAATTTATGTGCTTCTCTCTATTTATATTTTCCTGTTGGGGAAAAGAGTTTATTTTTTTACAGGAAAATTTAGATCCCTTTCAAAACCATTGTGGTATTGAGAATCTCCTAGAGACTATACTTTTGAAAAACTCTAGAGGGATTATTTTCCACAGAAATTTTTAAGCTATTAATCTTAAATGTTAACACTCCCAAAACAAGTAACTTTTTCCGCTATTTTGGATTTATTATTTTTTTTTATTCTTACTAATTTTGAAAACATTTTCTCAAGATTTTACCAAAAATACTACATTTGTTAATAATTTTTTCCTAATATGATGACAAGCATGATACAAAAAATTAATTTTACAAAATCAACTTAAAATGCTCCCAGTTTTCCAGAGTTTATGTCTTTGGAAACATTCTTTCAAGAAAAAAAAATGAGTACTAGAGAATAACCGTAAAGATTTTCTCTCTCTCTCTTTCTCCCTCTTTCTGGGTTTTTTTTTTTATTGTTGTTGGTGTTGTTTGTTTTTGTATTGGGGGTTTAACCCAGGGGCTATTTTACCATTGAGCTACATCCCCAGCTCCCCCAGCCCTTTTTATTTTTGTTTTATTTTGAGACACAAAGCATCCTAAGGCATTGCTAAAATGCTGAGGCTGGTCTACTGCTTGCAATCCTCCTGTCTCAGCCTCCTGAGCTGCTGGAATTACAGGCATGTGCCACCACACTGGGAACTGTAAAGGTTCTTAAAGTATCCAAATAAATTACTGTAAGATCTGTTTAAAGAAAATGAATTAGTATACTTAAATCTTACATGAACCAATTAAACAAATTGAAGTATCATTTTATGATCTTATCACTCACAAAAACATAAAAGTGAGTCTTCTAGAAATGAAAGTTCAAGGGATCTGCCCAAGGAAGGTCGGTTGGTACCCTGACAACCTTGTGAAGCACCTAAAAAGCCCTAAAGACAACAACAACAACAACAAAGTAATAAAACTCTGTCTAGATAAAGTTAAGAATTCAAATCATAACACCTGTGACTATTAAGGGGGTGGTGGATAAGTAAACCTCAAAGCACTCCAAAGACAGTAATCAATACTACAGATATATATTGATGATATCTGCATTATTCATGATAAAATATGGCTGTATTGTCAAGCAAAATAAAAATTTATTCAAAATTCTTTGTAAAGAGAACAGGTGGATAAATACGGACTTGCTTTCAAACCTAGGTTCTAATTTGCTTTAACTCTTCCAGATTCTTGGTCAGCTGATAATCTATTAAATCATTTCCCATTATCAGGAACATTTTTGAGTCCTTGAAAAGATTAATAATTATTAAAAATTTTTAAACATTATTGGTATATGCTAATGGAAATTATTTATACCTATATTGTTAGTCAGCTATTTAGTACTACATTAAAATACCTAAAATCATTAACTTGTTAAGAGAAAAGGGTTACATAGTTTACGTTTCATAGTTTTGAAACTTCCAGTTTGTAATTGATTTGCCCTTTGTTTTGGGGACTAAGGATTATTGTGTGTTAGAACAAAACTGCACACCTCATGGCCATGGAAGAAAGAAATAAAAGGGAAGAAAGAAATGTAGAAAAAGAAAGAAAGAAGAAAAAAACAGAAAGAGGAAGAGACTGGGTCCCCACAGTACCCATGGGATGCCCTTAATGATGTAACAGTCTTTTATTAGGCCACAACCGTTAAAATTACACCATAACCCAATAGCATCACTCTGTGGACCAAGTTTTTAACTCCATCCAAACTATAGCACCTGATTTTTCTATTACTATGACTACAAGGAAAAAGTGCATGGAACTCTTATTAACAGATTTATAATTAATGTTCTTAATATGAACAAAATGCAAAATTTCTCTTGTAGGAAAAACAACTTATTCTATTTTTACTGTTAATTACACTGATTCTTTCGGGCATGTGGCTGTTATTATAAACTTCATTTCTGAAATATTTTACGCTCACTGCTTTCTTTCATAAGGAAAGAAGTTGGACTTTTAGGTTGAACTTTACGTCCTTTTCTCCTTATAAACCAACGTGGCCACCTGTTTTATGCTCAAGGTGCAAGACAAAGATGCTTCTGGGGGTTCATCTTGTGGCCCCCAAGCTCTCTTCAGAATTCATTCCTCTTTTATTTCCAAAGTTTTGCAAAGGTTTTCTTTGCAAACCTTTTCTGTGATTTACGGAGACTTTGGAAGAGTTCTGAGCTATCATCATTGTGACTCTCTTTTTCCCAAGTTGGGATAAAGGCCATCCTTCAGATGTTTTATCTCTCTTTTTAAAAAAAATTATTAAGGTGTTACTGTACAATCATAAATGCGTATAAAGTAATAATATAATATACATTTGTTCTTAAACCATAATTACCCCCACATTACCCACACCCCAGTCTCTTGATTTTTCTATATTTTCCCCCTACAAGTGACATAAATGGTTAGATTGTGAATTTTCCAGAATTAAATGATTGCATAAGTATTATTTGGATTCTCAGGGGGGTAAAGAGTATGCTATATTGTTGAGTGTTTCCCTAGATCCCTTCCTCTCCTCTCTCCCTCTCTTCACTCTATCCCCTTCTTCGTTCTTCCCCTCCACATATCTATGGTTGCCTTAGATTTTGTGTTGCTTTGCCTTTGCTGGGTCTAATATACAAGACTGACCACCATTCACCCAAGCCTGGGTTTAGCTCTGGCCTCCACAAATGAATGAAAACATTCAACCCTTGACTCTGGATTTGGCTAACTTAGCTCAGCACAATTTCTTCCATCGCCACCCATTTACTTCAAAGGCAGCAAAATGTCATCTCGCTTACAGCATTCATTCTTTTACTTTATGTAGCACTTACAAAATTTATGTCATGTAGTAGTCAATAGATTGCTTCAGGTTTCCTCGTTTTCTAAAATAAATATCAAATTTGCATTTTCAATTTGATAACTGTCTTAACTGAAATAAACATGAGTATAGTTTGGATCAAATTGATTATTTCCTTTTAATGAAATGTCAGCATGGGACATCAGTGCTTGGTTTGAAGCTGAGTGATTCCCTAAAGAAATACAATTTAAAATTTAACATGTTGGTAAATGCCAGGCACCTTTAAATGCCTGGCACCTTTAAATGAACATAATATTGTCAAAATTACAGTAGTTTTATACTCTCATAATCAAATTAAACTCTTTAATCAGGTTTGAAGGCAAAACTTCTCGTGCATAGTGACAGTTCCTAACCAAAGAATATATTTTTGGAACATATTTTGGCCTGATTTATTTGTGTACAACTTGGTATTTCATTTAACAAAATGAAAACCATGTATTGTGGAAAAGTAGCAAACCACTTAAAACTGAATAGAATAATTTTAAAAAATTATAAATGATTTATTTTTGGCAAATATGTATAAGTTATGTCATTGAATGAAAATTTCTCAGCAAGTGGTGGTAAAATATGAGCTAATTGTTAATAAGGATTTTGACAGCAGGTACTAACATAATCATATCTTAAATAGAGAGGTATTTCCTATCTGATTCCTAAACAAACTATCCCAAATAATTCATTAAGAGTAAGTATATTTTACCCAATTTGGTGGTGCTCACCTGTGATCCCAGCGTCTTGGGGGGCTGTCAGGAGGATTGCAAGTTCAAAGCCAGCCTCAGCAATTTAGCCAAGTTGTAAGCAACTTAGCAAGAGCCTGTCTCAAAATAAAAAATAAAAAATATGCTAGGGATGTGACTCAGTGGTTAAGCTCCCTTGGGTTCAATCCTCAGTATGAAAAAAAAAGTAAACAACAAATAAAAAGTAAGCATGTTTTAAGCTGGATGCAGTAGCAATCACTTGTAATCGCAATGTCTCTGGGGGCTCAGTTATAAATTCAATACTGGTCTCAGCAACAGAGCAAGGCCATGGGCAAATTAGAGAAAATTTGTCTTAAAAAAATAAAATAAAATGGGCTGGGATGTAGCTCAATGGTTAAGTGCTGTTGGATTCAATATACAATATAAAAAAAAAGAGAGTAAGTATATTTTAGTGTTATTAAAACTTGACATCTCCTGCATGACCTAGGATTAAAAAGGACCATATATTTACTATATATGTACAATGTCTTCTTTTCTCAATTAAGTTCTGAATGGATTACACTTTCTCCCATAAAAATATTTAAATAAATAACAAGTTGCAGTTAATGAGCTAATTCTAACCTTTCATATTCCTACCATTTTAATTTCATTAATAATTTATGTTTATATAATTAGAGCTTATAATTATTTACTAAAGTAATAATTTATCTATATGTTTGTGAAGAAAAACCTTAATGGCAAGCTGAGCAACTTTAGAAAAATATTGAATTCCTTTCTTCTAGAAGTTTAGCTAGGTATGTATATATGTGGTTTTTTTTAGCTGATATTTGCCATCATTATTTTTCCCTTAGAGTATTATTGATATGTACTTTATAGAACATAGCATTTTAATTATCAAAAAAATTTAAAGATGAATGTGTTGGTCCAAAGGGTTGATACAAAGATGATGGTATAAGAATTTTTTTTCCTTTCCTAATAAACTGCCCTTCAGTGACAGTGAATGCTGGCCAATGCTGGGTGTGGAAGTCCAGTTCATCCCACAGCCCGGGCACTCTGTAGGGCCTTTTTAGCTTCATGTGCCCCGTGGAGTTGACTGAGCACTGTTGAATGTGCACTGATGCCAATTCCTCTCTCCCCAAGAGGTCTTCTTCACTTTCCTCCTGGGTGTAAATCCTGAGAACACTTTCTAATTAATTTCCTGTACGTAGTCTCCACCTCTGAGTTTACTTTCCAAGTAAAGCAGCCTCGCTGAGTTTGTAGGAAGCACAGTCTGTGAATGCAGACTGGTTCACCTTGTGGCTGGTTCCTGTTTACTTGTCAGTAAAAATGGATGTACGTTACTGCACCCACTCTTTCCAAGTTATGTGTTCCATTCGAAATGTCATTCTGTGTTATATTGTAATTACAGAAATTTCAACTCCATATTGCACAAAGAGAAATGTCCTATTTGAACTCTGAGTTTAGACTGTGTGCTCCATTTTCAAGGAGTATGTAGCTTCTTGGAGAAACATGACACATCACTGAGTCACCGGTGGCAGTGAATATTCAATCCCAGAGAGAAGACGTAAAAGGTGCCCATGACTCAATACATGGGAGGGTAAAGAAACAACAGATGAAACTGAAGAGTCAGGAAATAATAAAACAGTCAAAGGAAAGTGTAGTCAGCGGATAGAGAAGTTCGGAAAAGGAAAAACGAATGAATCATAATAGTTGTAGAATATCATATAACAGAAATCAGTAGGTAAGATTCAAATATGAATATCAAGCCTTCGAGTTTTATTAAAGAAGACATGTTTGCTTTACTTGCTCTCAGGAGGGACATCTGAAGTTACCTGGGATTGAGAGTGGTAATAGCAAAACTACTTATAAGTGTGTCCTAGTTTGAGTGTCTCTCAAAAGGGAATCCTGAGACAAAGACTTGTATGTAGGTTACTTATTTGGAAGATGATCCCAGAGGGCAAGAATGGGAAAGTGATTTGAATGGGAGAGAAACTATGAAAAAGTCAACATGGGCTTCCATCGTCAAAGGAGCCAACATCCTGTAGACTGTATAACATGGTAATTAAGAGTGGGGGTTTTGAAGTTATGCAGGCATAGCTTTGAAACTGATTACACATTTATGAATGGGGTCAAGGTAGTTTCCTCATTTGAAAAATAAAGACATTATCACAGACTTGAAATGTTATTATTTTGTCAATGAAATAATAATAGTAGCTAAATTTCTTAACGTCATATCTAGACCACAGTAAATAGTCCTGCTTGATTTTATTGCTTCCAGGTGAAATATGCCTCAGCAAGAGAAAAGAGATAAAATCATTGACAAAAATAGTTTGGACGTAGATTTCTTAAATTTGGTCCAAATAATTTGCATTTTATTTATTTTTTCTTTCATAGTAATATATGTTATACAATATAGTTTTTTATGATTCTGTGTCATCCTTGAAAACAATTAAAATAAAACACCGTGTCCCTGAAGTGCCATTCTCAATTGCCAAGAACCTAGCCAAGTTAAGGGAACAATGACTAAGTTTGTACTATATAAAGAGAACAGTGAGAGCAGTTCTGTATACAGATAAGTATTATCTTGAAGAATACTGGCTTTCTCTCATGAATGTTGGGAATTAGGGCAAGTTTGCGTTATCTGTAGAAAGCTGCCTTCTACAGATGCATGCTTAGCTCTCTTGGAAGTTGATCATGCAATGAGAAAAACCATCTGCTTCTGAAGCTTGGCTTATAAAAGTCCTCTCCCTAATGCAACAGGTACAGAATAGATGGCTCTGTGGAGAGAACCAGTGTCACTTGTTAAGCCAACCGTCAATGGACAGGCTGTTAAGAGGGATGCAGATGCTATTCTCTGGGGTAGCATTGTGAGGGATGGAGTCCTTACTAGTTTAAGTAATGTGAGTAACAGAGGTATTGTTAGGCCGGTTAACAAAGGACTGTCCCTGTTTCAATATATCTTGTGTCTTTCCTGCCATCTCCAGGTTCTCTTTTTAGCCTCTCTGTGGTATGGTTTGAATGTGAAATGTCCCCCCAAATCCCATGTGTGACAATGGAGGAAGGCTGAGGTGAAATGACTGTGTTTTAAGAGCCTAACACCATGGGGCTGGGGCAGTGGCTTGGCAGTTACAGTGCTTGCCTGACATGCGCAAGTACACGGATTCAAACCTCAGCACCACGTACACAACTAAGTGTTGGAGCAATAAAAGTCATATGAAAAACTCAATAAAAATTGATTCTGTCTCTCTCTCACTGTCCTTCTCTCTTTATAAAAAAAAATATACTTAAAAAAAATAAGAGCCTAACACCAGTGAGTTAATCCCCTGATAGAGACTAACTGCTAACTGTAGGCTGGTGGGTGTAGATGGAGCAGGTGGGTCATTGGGGGTGTGTCTTTGTATCTGTCATGGAGTCTTTCTCTCTGTTTTCTGAAGCCATGCCTTGAACCCCTTTCTTCTGCCACACTCTTATGCCATGATTTTCTGGTTTACCTCAAGCCCTGAGAAATAGAGTCAGCCACCTATGTACTAAGACCTCTGAAACCATTAGCCTCCAAATAAACTTTTCCTCCTAAAATTATTATTTTGAGATCCTCAGGTCACAGCAATAAAATAGCTGACTAAAACATTTGGCAACCTGTCCCACTGCCCTAACACACTGGTACTCTGAACAGAACAGCTTCCATGATAACACCATGTTGACATCAAAAATATTAATCACATTAAAATTAGGGGTGGGCAAACTGTAGCTCATTGGCCAAATCTAACTTAATAAATAAAGTTTTATGTGTACAGAGTCATATTTATTCAGTTAAGTAACTTTGTACATCATCTGGTCTAATTCTTCTTGTATCAGTGAGAAAAATGGTTTGGGCACATTAAAAACATTAACTCAGGGGGCTGGAGCAGTGGCTCAAGAGTTACAGCATTTGACTGGCATACACAAGGACGTGGGTTCAAACCCAGCACTACATATACAATGACATGTCAGACAGAGAAAAGAGGGCCTCAAGGAAAACTAAATAAAATTGATTCTCTCTTTCTCTTTTTCTCACTGTCCTTCTCTCTTAAGAAAACAAAACCAAAAGACATTAATTAACTCAAAATGAAAGGGCATATCTGTGTCAGGACATAGGGCCTAGAATCCTTATTCTGACTTTCTCTTTTATATATTTCAATACATACCAATTTGAAAGTAAGTATACCATTTTGACGAATGGGAATGACATGTAGAAGTCATGCTCCACTAAGATGCTTGAGTTATTAATGAACAAAATATTCTGGTTTTCTTCAGGTAATTTGTCAAATACTAATAAATAAAAAGTAGAAACTACAATGGAAATGTAGAACCATGCTTTCCTTGTTTAGACAATTTTCCTTCGAAATTAAGGTGCACAAAATACACCTTACAACAAAAGTTACAGTCAATAGTCAATGAGAAGCCAAATTGTATTGTACAGAATAGTTGGAAACTGAATGGAATTCATAACATTAATAAATTTTTAAGATATTGATTTCCATCTTTCAGACTCAGTGGCCCCTATAATTTAATATAACAATGAAATAATCTGAAGTTATAAATAGGTGCAAAATAGGAATGATCAAAGGGACCTATAAGGTAATAAGGAAACTAATATAATTGTTTAACAAAATGTTAAAATATATATCTGTAAAATTTTAAGAAATTAGCTGTTTATACTGACAAAAATTATTCAAATTATAGTGTAAAATAATGCAAAGTCTGGTAAGTATTTTAATTTCTTATTGTGGTGCAGTATTTATGTTAAAATTAATAAGATGAAGTCTTAAACCTGGCATGATGATTTTAGAACTTAAGGCCTTTAGGAAATATTTGGATAATGTCATGAAGGTAGAGATCCCATCATGGGATCAGAGCCTTTATAAGGACAAGAAAGAACAATAGAGCATCCCCTCTGCACAATGTGAGGCTACAATAAGAAAGAGACTAAGTGCAAGCCAGGAAGAGGGCTTTCTTCATAAATTAATCTGTTGGACCATTCATTTTGCTCAACCTCCAGAACTGTGTTAAATATCTTGTTTAAGCCATCTAGTCGTAAGTATTTTGTTATGGCTACACGTACTCATTTGGAAAATACATAATGTAAAATTTGTTGTTTTAATTATTCTGAGAATTTTTTTAATTTCACAATTCACAGTTTTGTACAGTCACAAACACTGACCATTTACAGAACTATTTCATTTTTCACTATACCAAAAGCAAAGTCAGTATCCATTAAATAATAACTGTCCATTCTCCCTTCCCTCCAGCTCCTGGTAACTGCTGTTATTCATTATGTCTCTATTACTTTGTCTATTCTATGTACTTGTTATAAACAGAATCAAGCAATACTTCCCATTTTGTACACCTTGCATGTTTAAGGATTTTTCATGTTGGTGCATGTATCAGAATTTCATTCATTTCTAAGACGAAATATTGCTTCATTGGGTGAATATGTCATATTTTATACACTCATTCTTCTATCAATGAACATTTTCATTGCTTCTAACCTTTGACTATTGTGAGTAATGAAATAATGTACATGCATCTGTTTGAGTTCCTACTTTCAATTCTTTTGGACATATATCTAGAACTAGAATTACTGGTTCATAGAGTTAACTCTAAGTTTTTATGAAAAGTCTTACTATTTTCCACATCATTTTATATTCCCATCAGCAATGTACTCATTTCCAATTTATCCATATTCTTGCAATACTTTCTCTCTTTTTATGATAACTCCCCTAGAGGGTATAAAGTGGTGTGCCATTATGAATTTAATTTGCATTTTTCTACTAGTAACATTGAGCACCTTTTTCATATAATTATTAGTTACTCATGTATCTTAAAGTGCATTATAGGTCCATTAAATCTTTGCCTAATTTTTAATTGTTTGATTTTTCTTGTCCTGTAAGTGTTCTTTATATATCATGAATATTAATTCCTTATCAAATTTTTTATGTGTATATATTTTCCACCAGTCTGTACTTGTCTTATTTTTAAACTGTGTTCTTTGATGTATATTTTAATTTTGGTGAAATGTATTTTATTTCTTTTGTAACCTGTGCTTTTGGTGTCATAATTCATTTCAATACTGTATGTACTCAGCCTCACAAACCCTTCTCTTGCTTTGGACTTACTTGAGTCAGTTAAGTCCTAGTGATAGACAGTATTTGGCTCATTCAGTCTCAAGAACAGTGGTCTCTATATAAAACACTTAAAAGTTATCTTTAAGTGACTCAAAGAGTAGGTGAAAGATGGGGCCATTTAAAGAAGAGAATTAATTTCCTCTGAGACTTACATAGATAAGGAAATAGCATACAAAAGAGAAGAATGTCTGCACTATTCACTGATATGCCTTCATGGCCATGTGAAAAATTAAATACCTGGATTGTCACATAGGACTCTTTTGGTGTAGACATAAAAATTAGTAAGTTGTAAACTGAATGTTTCCCCAACATCATCACCAAAAAGTGATGCACTGGGGTTTGGTAGATAATGACTACAAGTAATAAAACTTTTAATTTGCTTTGACAATATCATCTGGGCACCAAGAAGGTAGCTTATTGGTCAAAATTTTACCAGAAAAATACAAAGATGATCTCTCTTATCTATTAATGGAAAGTAAACATGATTAGTAATTGTCAATCTAAATTTATTTTTGTAAACTGTAAGCTGAAGAACAATATGATCCAGCCACACCATTCCTGGGTATAAATCAGAAAGTAATGAAGTCATATTATGCTATCCAAGTTTATTGTGGCACTATTCAGAATAACCAAAATGTGGAATCATCCTCAGTGCCATCAAAAAAATAAACACATAAAAATATGGCATGTGACACAATGTAATATTATACACATTCATTCATAAAGAAGAATGAAATCATGTAATTTGCAGGAAAATGGATGGAATTAAATACCATCATGTTAAGAGAAATAAGCCAGTCACAGAAAGACAAATATTACTTCTTTCATATGTGGAAATCAAACAAATAAATTAATTAAATGCCTGATTATTTTTAAATGACCTAAAAGTAGAAAATGGACCATTAAGAAGGCAGATGGAGCCTGGGGGAGCAGAGAGGGAGCAGGCGAGAAAAGAGGAGAGTAGCAATTTATGTAACATATATGCATGCATGGAAGTGACACACTGAAGCCTAATTTTTCCTCTAATATACATTAATAATTATAATTAAAAAGTATTTAAATAGAATAGATGCATATATATTGTTGGGGTCTGACCTTCAGTCTGACCTTCACTCCATTTCATCAGCTGCGGTGGAGTGATCTTGTTACTATTTGCAGAATTTCCTTCAGGAGGGGCTGCTAGGTCCTGCTGTGTTAATCTTGCTAATTGTTGATACAAAAGGTCAAACAGGGTGGGTCAGAATGTATTGACCACAGAATGTTCCTAACTTTTGTCTGTACTCGAAATCTGCATAACCCCTGGCAACTCCCTTAGGAGGATTATTGATTTCTTGGCTGTCTTTCCTCCTCCCTATAAAAACCCATGTGCCTTAGTAATCAATGGATTCTGGGCTGCCATCCTCTGCGTGTGGTTGACTCGTTTCCCCAGCTGGGAGGGAAGGGGTCCCCAGACGAGGGGGACCCGGGTTCTAGCCGTCGGCACTCATCTCCTGATTCGGCCCCCGGCGAGGACAATCCGGCTGCTTCGGATCGCCTTGACTGCTGCCCAGGGACGCCTGGGGCAGCAACACTATATGTAAAGAAATTATTATTTTTCTTTTACAATATTAGCATATTTGAGTAAATTTTAATTTATAATTTTTATTGTGCAAAATAGGGCAATACAAGTTTTCTCACTTGATTTAAGATGTTTTTATTTCTATACTCTTTTATTCATTTTTTATTCGTTAAAGATAGTCTTACAATTAGAAGGGAATCATTGTCATATACCCAAGAACAAATGTATAATGACACCAAAAGCCAAGGCTGATGCCCTTCCATGGTTTCCCCCCTTGGGTTCCCCATGATTCCATGTTTCCCCTACTTAACCCCCCATGTTAGTTGGATTTCTCATGAAAGTCGAAGGTTCCCCAATGGGTTGATTCCCCCATACTCCCTCCCTCCAGCCTCCTTGATATCCTTCCTATTCTGCCCCCTCCCTGCCACCCTCCCTTCATCCCCCCATCCCCCAGCATTATAGACAAGGTTCCCCCTGCTCCTGTAAAGTTTCACATTTGTTGAGGTTATTATTAGCTTAGCCATCATTCTGTTTCTGATTGTATTCTATCTTGGACAAATAAGAGAAAACATTCGGCCCTTGAGTCTCTGAGTTTGGGATATTTTACTCAGCATAATTTTCTTCCATCTCCATCCATTTGGCTGCAAATGCCATGATATCATTTTCTCTAATAGCAGAATTGAATTCCATTGTATATATGTACCACAGTTTTTGAATCCACTTGTCAAATTAGAGGTATCTGGGTTGGTTCCATGGTTTAGCTATAGTAAATTGAGAGGCTATAAACATTGATGAAGCTACATCTCTTTAAGATGCTGATTCTAGCTCTTTTGGGAAAATACCCAGGGGTGGAGTAGCTGGGTTGTAAGGCAGTTCCAGCTCTAATTTTTTGAGGAGTCTCCACACTGCTTTCCAGAGTGGCTATACCAGTTTGCAGTCCCACCAACAATGTAACAGTATTTCTCTTTTCCCACAGCCCCTCCAGCATCTGTCATTGTTTGTATTCTTCATTTTTGCCACTCTGACAAAGAAATAAAAGCTGACCTTAAAAGTTATATGTTTACGGGATGATAGATAAAAAAAATTAATGAATTATTTGACGTTACATGATCATCTCTACCAAATAATTTTTTTAAATGAGAGGCATTTAAAATAAAATGTTTTCTACAAAAGTAAATAGACTTCTTTTGTTTTCATAAATGCACTTATTGCTAAATTGAAAATTATGCTTACCAATAAAAATATGCACGGACACACAATACACATGAGAAAGCCATCATATATTAACACATGAAAAATGTTAATTATAAAGTGAAGTCCATTATTCTTTTCCTGTGGTGGAGTTTCAAAGGCTAATCAGATAGTCAAAATGGGGGTTTATGAGATCAGAAACAGACAAAATTATTCCTTGACCCTAAGAGCTTATTGCAATAAACATTGGTAGTTATTTTATTCATACCTCTATGGATGCACCTGCAGGATCCAGAAGATATTTGCTGCAAAATAAACAATAAAGAAAATAAGAGTTGCAAAATTCTTTCCACATTCCATACCATTTTTTGATAGAAGATAATAATTACTGGGTTTATGCTTTTTATTACTAAACTTGGACCTCTTCAAAGCCTCTTTAAAAGTTTCCACTGATATGAAACTACTATAAGAATTTTATTCAGTTTGCCTTTCTCATTTTGTCTCAACCAACAGCCTCATATAGTAGGAAGACATTTTAGAGTGTTCTCCAAAGATTTCTATATAGACTGCCAAAGAACTTACCATCCCTAAGGATGAACCCAGTGTGACTAGCTTGGTAGGCATAATTATTATAACTATGTGTGATCTAGGGAAATCTTAACACATATTTTAAATGAAGAACAACTTTATGAATTCTAATATTTAACAGTCTTTCATTTGCCATTAAAAAAATCATTTCTGTGTTGGCTTGATAGTATAAAATCCTACTGCAGGATACAATATATTCTACATTAAGAGATCATTAAAATATAATTCTAAGATTGTTTTATTTTAAAATTAAAATTTAAAGAATAAATTGCTTTCGAAGGAAAAACATGCACTTGGATAGTCGAAATTATTACAAAAATCCAACCAAAGTCTTTAAATACCATTTAGCAAACTGGCACAGTATGTTTTATAAAGTGAATTTGTACGTGCTTCAAGACACATTATGAATATTTTATAGTGATCAGCAGAGTAGGAAGGGATAGTGCATTAATCAAGAACACTTTATTGTCTAAATGCTGCTAAGACAGGTTGAAAAACATCAGCAATACACATTATATACTCTCAGCTGTTTCAACAGGAATAGAATAATTCTGCCACTGAACTCTTCAATGCACAATACATGCGATAAACATTATCAAGATTCAAAATTATCTGTAGGCCATCTTCCTATTTCAAATGAAATATTTTTTAATTTTTAGTTACTTTTTGTATTTTCTGAACAGAGTGCTCTGCCATCTGAGTGACATATCAGCTATTTATATCTCCGACAATCTTTATATCAGAGTAATAAATTCTTCCAGTGTGAATGATGATTTTGCAATGAAGAGATTAGTTCAACAGTGTATTGATAGCTGATTTTGTTCCCATTGTGCCCAAAGTGTTATTTTTAAAAAATATATTGCAAGTTGGCTCTTAAAATTTTTTAAGGGAAGAAAAGAATATTAGATAAGCTGTGTGGATCTACTCCAGTAATACACAATATCACTGCTAGAATGAGAACACGGAAAGTGACCTTTTGTGATAAACATCAAATCTTTCTTCAGATTGAAATTTCACATATTATGTTTTAGCATTAAGGCAATTTTTATTTAAAATCAATCCTTGGTCTCAGAAGAGAACTTCAGGCATAAATCCCTCCGTACATTTATTCACATTATAAGAGATAGAAAAGAAAATCTCTGTCGGATTTGGAATTTGGAGAGAAAAATATCAATTTTCTCACAACTGTGTAATTCCTTTGCTTTTTTTTCTCCTTGGATCGCCATAGTTTTTAGATAGAAATATATAGAGACACACATTCTGTTATCTTTAGGATGACATAATAAAAAGTACTAATTTGGTTTGACGTCTATTTTGGAGGGAAAAATGCTCCAGTAGCCTGAGATGACACTATTAATGCCACTTTCCCAAAACAGCTGTGATTTAGATGTTATTTTTCCTCATGTTGCCCATTGCTGTATAAAGATGCAACTAGAGAACAAAAGCTTTCAGAAGACCATAAACTGAGTCTGAGAAAGGAAGCGAACTTGGTCTCCAGGGTGAAAATATAATGTCCTCTCATTTTCCCTGTGCCTTTCAGGAGGATTTCAAGTTCAAAAGGTCAGCAGGAAATGTTGTTTTCTCAGGATAATGCAGTATTATCCTTTATGCTACCTAACAGACAATTAGAAGTAGAAAACCCTTTTTGATATGTTATTACAAACACAAAGATTCTGTAGACTGAAAGAAAATGAGAGGCAAGAAAAAGGACTCGATGATGGAGTTTGAACTTAAAGTGTTGTAACTAACCATGACATTAGAATTGAAACACATTTCAGGTGACCTGAAGAGGTCTACCTATATAAATTATTGATTTTTGTAGCATATTTTAAAAAATGTTTCTGGCATGTTATAGACCAAGCTATTACACGTTTTGCTTTAAACCAATGCAATAATTCAGTACATCTTTCCAGGCATGGTGGCACATGCCTAGAATCCTAGCAATGCAGGAGGCTAAGGAAAGAGGATTTGCAAGGTCTAAGACAGTTTCAGCAACTTAGCAACACCCTATCCAATATTAAAAATGAATAAAAGGAATAGGATTGTGGCTCAGTAGTAGAGCATTCTTTGTTTCAATCCCCAGCATTGCAAACAAAACAAAGCAGTAATGTAGCAAATCTTATCTACTATATTTATTTTCCCACAAATTAACATTGAAAGAATTTTAAGGATACTGGGAAGCCTAAAAGAAGAATCATTTCTTCTTTTTTTTTTCTTTTTCTTTTTCTTTTTTGGATCTGCAAAGCAAGAGTCTCTCCACAACTATTATAAACATATATTCTTTTTTATATCATACATGACTTTGTCACTGTTGCTTTGTTAATGGGTGGCTAGGATGGCTTTTAAAAATAATTATTTTTTTTCTAATTTGCTCTGCATTAACTAATTCATTCTCTACTCAGAAAGTACAATGAACTGTAAAAAAATGCAATTCAAATCACAACATGCATTATATAAAAAATGTTGATGGGTTTCAAGTTAGATTTTGAATATCATCTTTTCTCTGATCATTTTTTAAGTTGATCCTTTCAAATATTGAGAGTAGAACTCTACTTACTCATAGCACACAATTTATAAGCATATATATGTACTTTTAGATACACGATTTTGTGCATGTATATACAGAAATATATACACGTATGTTTCTTTAAATATATGTTTTCTACCCCTACTCCACAAATGTGTACAAAGGGAGAGAGGAGTCATGAAGGTCAAGTTCCCATCTATATCATTGACCAGCACATTTTTATATTAAGGATGCAAAAATATTCATTAAAATGTACATGCAACTGAACAATTTCTGCACATAATTAATGGACCTCAAGTCAAAAGAAAGTATACCAGAAATTTAGGAAATTACAGCTTTTGTAGTATCTTTCTGCCCCTGTACAAAATAAGATTACAAACAACAAATACAATAAAATAGTTTTAAAGAGTATTTGTTGATTTTGGTTTGTAGGGTTGGTCTTTCAAGAGTAACAAATACATGTTTAATTCCTTTAGTGGTTAGCGTTTCATATAAGAGTATAATGAACTTCATTAAGTGAGTGACTCAACACTTCATGATCAGACTTAAGGAGGATGAAGACTACAACTTTGGCTGCCATCGCGTTTTCTTCCAGAAGACAATAGTCCAGTTAGGGAGACCAAGTATAACACATTTATGAAATGCTCAATTAACAAAAGAAAAGCTCTCATAAACATATACCATATAAAAATAATAATAAATAAATGAATAAACTGCTAAGGGAAAATTTGCCCAGGAAATATTTTGCACTATTTTAATACATTTGAATAGAATATTTGGGGTGTTTAATTGCCCTTACTGAATTAAACACATGTGTTTAAACCATTCATTCAACAAAAACTGAAAGGAAATGCGTACCATATTTCCCTAACCTGCAGACACAACTTCTCAGGAACTTTTCTTTCAGGTTATGAAAGCTTTTAATGAAGTAAAAATGAATTAAAGGTAAAGAAGCATAAGAGGTTTAAATGCAGAATTCATGAACATGTTAATGGTTGGATAACATCTTTATTTTTAGTCACTTCATTCCCATTTCACATTTCATGAAACTTAGTTTGCTATTCTGAATTCATTGATCAATTAAAAAATGAAATGAAATCAGTTGTAGAGTCCAACAACTGATTCCTTCACTGTCATTTCTGTACCTTCAGGAGTAGATAATGAAAGCCTTTGGTATCCCTCATGTAAGTTTCCAGTTTTCCCTTCATCCCTTTTAATTAAACATAAAATCTTCAGTTTTAAAAAATCAATGAAAACACATATTCTTTTTTTAATTACTTTAGGCATTTTCTTATATACTTTTTATTGTCTGTTTGTATTGTATTGACCCCCATCAATGCTGATTTTCTAATATAAATAATAGTTATTAAGTAGTAATTAAAATCACGTGATCACAGTACGTCTTTATTGTTTCAATAGAAATTGGAGACTCCGAAGCTGCTTTAACTAGTAACAACACTACAGGCAAATTTATGCTTCGGTTAACTTACTGTCAAGAGAAAATGGCATCTTCCCTTAAGAACAAAACAGTTGACTGTACAGAAAAGCAAAAAAAAAAAAATTCTTTTTGAGAGAGAGAGAAAGAGAGAGGAAGAAAGAATCAGTTTTATTTAGTTTTTCATGTGGCTTTTATTGCTCCAACACTTAGTTGTATTTGTGGTGCTGGGGTTTGAACCTGCATCCTCACACATGCCAGGCAAGTGTTGCAAGCCCTGAGCAACAATTCCAGCTCCCAGAAAAGCAAATTTAATGAAATATTCAATGTTGACTATTATTATTGATATCATTGTCATATGTTTTTTAAACTGCAACTGATCTGATGATGGAGATCAAAAAGATATGGAATCATCTTCAAATCAGTATTTAATAGAGTTGATGTGAAAAATCAAAAGTTATTGCTAGAGTTTAGGAGGCCTATATTCCATGCATAACTGGAATTTTCCATAAAGATGTTTCTAATGGATCATTTTTTTTTCAGATGAAAAATTCTCATGAATGCCTGGACCATTTAATTTAGAATCAAATACCTAAATATCCATCTACTAATTTGGTTGACGTAAAGACTAAAATGCGTTTATATTTTCCTGGTAGATAGCTCATGGTACCAGAGGACATGACAGCTTTACTTACTCCTGATTTTGATATTTTTCAGCTCGATTTTCTCTATAAATACAAAAGTTGAATGAAATCCATTTCTCTCATGTTGCAACTGCAAGCTCAATGTTATTTCCCTATAATTATTACGCAACATTTCATTGTATATCTATGGTCTTATTGAGCAAATGAAAGGTGGCATAATTCCTATGAATAAAGAAGCAATCTACATGGAAGCCTTGAGGACTATAGAACACAAAGCTTACACAGGTTTTTAGGTCATAAGCAGGATGTGACCTTTAGCCCTAAGGACGGATAACATTAACGAATGATTTTTTAAAAGGCAGGTAATAAAATTTAATTTATATATTTAAAAAATATTGTAGCAAAAACTCTGTAGAGGCTATTTCAGAACTTTGGAAAAGAGATGTTCATTCAGGCTGCAAACAAAAAGAAAAATTTTTAAAAATCAAGAAGAAAGGAGTTTGCTTTTAAAACTTGAACTGATTGTTTTAAATTTCTTTGTACTGACAAGAAAAAGTTTTAAAATATGACAGAATGGAAACTTTTGAAGAAAATCTTGATAATGTTGGGTTGAAATTAAAAATCAGACCTATAAAAGACTAAAGCAAAAATCAGAATAAAGCTAAGAAAAAGCATTTTCTTGCTGTTTAGAAACGTGAGCTTTTCATGCAACAAAGAGTGAAAGTCTGCGGTTAGAAACCATAGCCTGCACTGACAACCTTGCTAACAAATTCGGAGATATATGGGAATATGCAAAGCACCACCAGCTTTTTCAGAAGTCGCATTCAAGCAGTATCAAGAGTTCAACACAAGGAACAACTTGAAGAAATCCAGATCATTCTCATTTCTATTAAGTGGAAAAATAGGTGGTAGCCATAAATTACTAACATCTCTTTTCCATCCTTCTGTAATAGGCTGTACCTGTTTTGTGCCACAATAATTTTTATGAACTATAAATTAAATTTCATTACCTTTTTAAAATTCATTAACATCCCCCATCCTTAGGGTTAAAGACTACATCCTGTTTATATCTATAAAGCCTTGTGTAACGTGGCTCATGTTTATACCTGCAATCTTCTCCTATTTGCATAAAATATTTCTTCCATGTGGTTCATTTTTCAGTTCATAACATGTCCCATCCTAGTCAGCCCAAAGTCTTCAGCACAAGCTATACCCTCTACTGGCGTGCTCTTTCAACCATGCAAACGACTCTTTCTCTGGGTCTGAGCTTAAATCCATTACTAAGGCCTTTCTTGAAGAATCCTATTTTTAACCTGATTAGTTAGATTTACTTAATCAGAGCCACTCCAATGAAGGTTTGTTTGAAACAATAGCCTTTTGCGCATTCTTATTCTTTTTTTTTGTTGTTGTTGTTGTTTGTTTATTTGGTGCCAAGGATTGAACTCAGAAGTGCTTAACCACTGACCCTCATTCCCAGTCTTTTTTATTTTTTTATTTTGAGAAAGGGTCTCTCTAGGTTGCTTAGGGCCTTGTTGCCAAGGCTGGCTTTGAATTTGTGATCCTCCTGCCTCAGCCTCCTTAGCCTTTGGGATTATAGCCATGTGTGTACCACTCCACCCATCTAGATTCTTTACATCAACAATTTTGTTTGGCCTTACATAGGCACTTCTCCGGTTCTGGGTTGAATCATGCATTCAGCCCCTGTCTACTATATGTCATTAAAGCTTGCTCCTCTTAGTTACTTCAGTTAGGAAGACTTATCTCTGGTTCATGTGTTTCTCACAATCTGGAAGGCTAGGATAACTTGTTCACATAGTGAGAAGGGAGGGGGAGACAGAGAGATCTTAAGGTTCAGGCTGAGACACTCACTGTCACTCCACTCCACTATGAACCATTGGTCAATGAAAATCACAGGGCAGCCCAGATCAAGGCAGGAATAAATAGACTTCAGCGCTTCATGAAAGATGCCGAAGTCACATTACAAAGGATACAGAAGCAGAAGGAATTGTGGCCATTTCTTCAGTTGATTCCATTAACTGTTACATATGAAAAAGCATCTTGTTTATGTCCTTTATCCCACATACTTAATGTGTTTCCCCTGTTTGATGTTCGCTGGGTCCCTCTAGCCTACAAATTCCATTAGAGTTTACAGTTCCTTTTCAACAGTATAGCATTGGTAAACATTTATAAATGTTCTAAATAAGAATTTAAAATGCAAAATAAAGAAACTGTAGTAAAAATTTCCCTTAGTTTTCAAGCATGGTTATTCCTGTGAAGGCTTGTATGTCTGTCATCTGCTCACAATCCCATTATCTGGTAAGTACATTAAAATTTATAATCCAGAAATTGGGCAAGAACTTTACATAACTAGAAGGCATTACCTTCTTCACAGAAGGAAGATAACTAACTTACATTTGCTTTGTGCATTGAGCCTGTCAGACACTATGCTGATGATTTTGTTCACAGCATTACTAGTCTGCAAAGCTGATGAAGGAATAGAAGAAAGGAGATCTGAGAGAAGTGGCATGAGGTCTCTGGCTTGGGGACTGTTGCTTGGTTTATTTAGCAGGAATCTGGGAAAGGCTAGTATTTTACAGTGGAAAGGAGTTACATAAGAAATTAATGCTAGTATGTGACTGCAGTAGGCCTCATTAGAATGTAAGCACACTATGTGATATATATACTTTTTATAAAGAATTTTCCTCAATATAATTCCCATCTTTTGGCCTGCTTCCCAAATAATGAAAAGCTCAGAATATTTTCCAGAAGACATGAATATTTAAGGATGCTATATTCACTATGATTTTCAATTGCAGTTTTAAGATGAACCATGTAAGAAAGTACTAATAATTCTAATGCTATAACAGTTTCTCAGTAGTACTTATTATTTGAATCAAACAGAATTAGGTTTACTTTCATATTGGTGATGCAGATATATAGGGACTAAACATAAAAAAGAATCATTTTGTTTAATATAATAAGGAAGTTCAGTAAAGCAAATGGAACTTGTTCTTATAAAAATGAAAGAACTCCTGATATTGTACTTTATAGCATTATGCTTTCAAAATTTCTACATAACTAAATCTATTTGGCCAATGAAATTCATATTTAAATATGATGAACAATTTGCATAAAATATTCTAGAGTCAGGAAAAAAATAAATCCAAAGTTCCTAACTTGTGGCCCACTTTCTTATATTGTATTTTGAATTAATAGAAAACATCAATAAATTTCTAAGTAAATAAATAAAATCCATAGAATTAATTGACATGATGTTCAATTAATTGTTTGCTTTTAAAAGGAGTGTATTTGAGTGACTGGCTCAGCCTTAGAGCACTTGCCTGGCATGCATGAGGATCCGGGTTTGAACCCCAGCACCACATACACACCTAAGTGTAGGAGAAACAAAAACCAGATGACATAATAACTCTTTCTCTCCCTCTCCTTAAAACAAAAGAGGAGGATATTAGGTTTGTGGTTAAATAATCAATATTTATTAAAGTCAAATTGTCTAAAATTAAGGTAAAATATAATTTTAAATAAATTTCTATTTTATGAAGTAGATGTATTAAGGAATTTATCACAATTTCATCAATCTTCCTTGTCTTTTTCTATATGTTCATTCTTCAATGACTTCATGTCTAAATAATATTGTACAAGAAGAAAAATCTTTCAAGGGAAGATGATATGATTTTATTTCATGTGCTTGCTAAAAAGATTCTATTTTCAAAATAAATGCAAATATCCTATAATGAGAAAATATTTTAATGTTCACAATAAAATAAAACAACCTTTTCAGGGTATTTATGTTTTAGAGTCATGAGTTTTGCTGCCATTTTGTTCTGTGACTGGAAAGGAGATAAACTTTCTTTCTGCTGTGCGCTTCCCAGACTTGTCAAATATTAAGAATTGAATGTGTTTCTCCATCCCCAAATTCCTATGCTGAAATCCTAACCTCCAGAAAGTGATTTTATTGGAGACAGGATTCTGAATATGTCACAGGGGTAGGCCTCAATCCAATCTGACCGGTGTTCTTGCCCATGCAGAGGGGAAAGGCCACTTGGGGACACATCCAGAACTGAGTCATCTGCATGCCAAGAAGGGAGACCTCAGGACACACCAAACCTGCCAATACATTTTCTTGGACTGAGTGCCTCTAGAATTGTGAGAAAATCAATATCTGTTATTAAAGCCATCAAGTCTATAGTATTCGTTACAGTAACCCTAGCAAATGAATATATCTAACTACAAGCATCTTTATTCTAAGTCAAGGAAAAAGGGACTGGCCTCCTCTATAGGAACAGCAGTCACAATCTGGCTATAAGTCCTGAGCCCAACAGTTTGTAAAGAGGCCAACCATCCTGGAATCCATTTCTCCCTTGGCCCACTGTGATGATTAATCAAAGTCTTATCTATGTCCTTTTTACTAAGAATTTCCATTTTTCTCTCCTAATGGCAGATGATCACTAAAGCAGAGCTTGGATCTGAGCAGGCCCTCCTGTGCTGGAGACCTGCATACACCTCTCCCTGGTTTGGGGAGGTGCTTCCTTGCTCTCTGCCTGGGGTCACTGCATCAAGCTGAATTCCCATTCATGGTTCTGGTATGCATTGTTTGGCTATTGTCCAAGACTTTGGACATACACATTAGGTTTGATCACCAGCATAACAAAGTGTTCATTAAAGGTGTAAGCCACTATGCAATAGTTCATGTCTTCCCCCATACACAATGCTATTATCAGGGACTGGCAGACATCCAGGTTAAAACTGATATTTTTACCTACAGATAATATATAGTGGACAGTTCAAATTTTACGTCACTACAGCATGTGCTCCTATGGAAATTTAGTAGCTAAAATATAGAAATTCAGGGAAAGCTATAGTTCCCATATGAGAATAAATAAGGAACCATTCATGTGCTCTTAGACCTAAACAATTCTAAACCAAAGAACAGAACAATCCACAGATGTTCTTTTCTCTCATTCTGTAGTCCTTCTCCTTCAAACAGGAGGAGGTAGAGAGTTAGTGATATTGGAGACATTATTTTTGTGCTTTGATCTGTATCTCGAGAGATCCCTTGGTATTTCAAGAGATATGTAGTACACTTCACATTGTCAAGAAATTTAGTTCCTATTGCATACTCCAGTAAAAAAAAGTAAATGCAGCTGACGATTTGAAAGTGCATTTTGAGTATATCTCAAAACACTGCAGGCACATTTCAGACTCTGATGTGCAGCCAATTTTTATAAAACTCTAACTTTGTGAGTAAAATAACATACATTTTCCTCCTGAAACTATGGCAAGTTTTCTTTTGATCTGGGTATAAACTAAGATAACTTTAAAGGTGCTGGGGCTCCCCCTAATGATCATGAAACCAAAACAAGACTAGTTTTGCTTTTACAAAATTTATTTCTTCACACCTTAAAAGCTCTTAATCTACTTATACTCTCCTTGACTGAAAATATTCAAATTCCTCAGTGGCTAGGACTCTGAATGTCCAATGGGAATATGAATTGCAATAAATCCAAAATGAAATGCTGTGATTACCTCTCCAAATCTGCTTTTCAATGTTCCCTTTCCTGGTGGATTCTACTTAATCACTTCTTCATAAATTTTGATATACTTCTGTCCTAATTGAGAGTGACCAGTGTAATTAATCCCCACAATCACAAAATCCTCATTACTGGTCCTTTGCCCCTTTTCTGTCATTCTCTGGTCCCATAGTAATCCTCCTCAGGACTCTCCTGTATTACTCTCAAGTGTCTTCTTGTATATCTTCACATTAGTAGTTACACTAATATTTTCATTATATCCTCTTTGTGCATGTGTAAAGCCCTTAATTTGGTCATCTCTGAAACTACTTTCCCAATCATCACAAAAGTGAAGACATTGGACCATCTAATAGCTACACCTGATAGAAAAATGGGAAATTATCTTTACTGGGTTCTCATTTTTTCAAAAAACTCCTCAAATATTCTTGGTATTGTAAAGGGATTATCATCATGAGTTTCATAGATACTTATTTGACAGTAAATAAAGGAATAAAATCTATTGCTCAAAAATAAATGAGACTATATATAGTTTCAGGTCAATTTAGCAATTTTAGATCAAGTTTTAGCAATTTCCCCCTTCAATCAGTTTCTTACATGGTCATATTCATTACAATAAAGGATATGAATCATCCCCTTGTTAATTTCTACAACTTCTAACTCTTGGGATCAGACTGATTTTTATGCTCCAATATGACTTGTAGAAAATATGTTACAGTGGCCACACTCAACCATAAGATCTAAAATTCTCAAGAGTCCTGTTATGCTGAACTAAACTCATGTATCACCCATCAGATGAGATGTCCACATTTAAATAACATCACAAAAATTTCTACCCATCCAGAAACCAGCAAGAATCTGCAGTTTGCAAAGGATCCTGCACCCTTGGTGTTTGGATGAGACAGTTGTTCTCCTATTGTATTGCTTTTCCGTATACGTATTTTGCTTACAATTTTTTCAGGTAGTAAGACCTTAGATTTTATTTCTATTTCACTGTTAAAGATTTCTTAATATTAAGTTATCAAGAGGAAATCATATTTACTCAAAAGAGATATTTTAAATGCTCAAACTATATATTGACATTATTATTTTAAAATACAGATGTCACCCTATTTATAGTGGCTCAACTTATTTTTTGACTTTACTGTGGTGCAAAAATAACACACATTGAGAAGAAACTGTGCTTCATAGTTTGAATTTGGTATTTTCCCAGGTAAGCCATATATAGTAAAATAATCTCTCCCATTGATGGGCTGTGCCAGTAAGTCTTAGGTCCCAGCCAGTCACGTGGTCATGATGTTAGACAATCAATATCCCACAGTCTAATGTGATGTCTGCAGGTCAGTTGTATCAAGCACATTTTTTTTCACCCTGAGGTAGAATGGATTTATTAGCAAGAGGGAATCAGGAAACATATATTTTTACAAAACTGGAAATTTCTTTTTCCAAACAAGCTGTAAGTTGAAATATTTTAGGACTTGAAATAGAATTCTCATGCCACTAGGTATTGTTTACAGCAAAAGTTGTCTGTCTGTTGTAGTGGAGCATGCCTGCCACTTCTGAGTGAACCTGTATTCTCTACACTGTACAACGTAAAAAATTCTTGATAGTATTTGCAGAATAAGCACTACATTACAATATTCCTGCTAGAAGGCATTTAGATAGGACTATAGTATATGCAATAAAGACACTTGGTTATTGATTTCCAAATTCTACAGTGTGGTACTAATTATCACAAGGTATACAGACTTAGAGCATCTCAATGTAAGCATGTGAGTGTCAAGGTGGCTCAAAGAGGAAAAGTGACATTTTTGTGTTCCTGACTTCCAGTGAGTGCTGGGCAGTGGTTGACAGAGGTCGTTGCGATTTGGTGTTGTGACTTCCGTTTTCCTCGGGAAGTTCTAGGGTCTTTTCCACTTTGACTGAGACTGCTTTTCATGCTATCTTGTATTAATCCTAGAGCAAGGAACGATGTGGCAGCATTGGTGTGAGGGGCATGATTCTCAGCAGAGAGGACTCCCTTCCAGCCAGGTTACTGGGGGGGAACTTCTGAGACCTGCAATTTTGGCTGAAAAGCATCTTTGGAAGTTGGCATCGCTGTCAGCAGGAAGAGTTGTCAATGACTGAACTTGAGGTATGACTACCCCCCGCTTCTCCCCCCACCTCCCACCCAGTTATAACAACTACATGGAACATGCTGGGAGGGTGCCTGGGGTGCCAACCTGACCCAGGGGCCTGGGCCAGGAAGGATGAAACAGGATCAGAGTGTAAGACTTGTGTTGGCGCAGGTTCTCTCTCTCTCCGCTTCTCAGGGGAGTGAGGAACTTGGGAGGACAGAGAGTACAGATGTTTGGAAGTAACAGGCACTGCAGGAGAGGGGTGGGGCCGGCTGACTCTTTAACAGTGCAGAAATTCATATTCCAGTTCTACAGGAATCTAAGGAGAACAGATTTATATTCTTGGAGAAGCATATACTGAAGAAGAAAATCCAGAGAAACCAAACAAATATGTACAGTATCATATAGCATGTGTCCAGGGAAGTGGCTGGGTCCCAGCTGGGGACAGCTTCAGGTGGGGAGTGTTGGTTCTATTTGAACAGAAGACTGGTAGAGGCTTTCTTCCTCCATTATAAAAGATTGGTCCAGTAAGTATTGAATGATCTTTGCTTGGTGGTCTGTTTTGTAGGCAGTTTGTGGAAACTGGCGAATCTCTTGGATAATATGGGATATTATCCTCATCTTGGAGAAGTTGACCAGGCCATCCTCCATGTAACTGGGCGTCCCCTCCTGGACGAGGGCCAGGTGGGTGAGGTACATCCCCAGGTAAGAGACACAGGGCAGGTCACAGCTTCTTAGAGACTTTGAGCCATATGGGCCTTCTTGAGCCGGAAAACTGCACTTCGGTTCATGGAGGAGGTGATCTCTAGCAGGCGTTACAGTTGTGTAAGCAGCTGTACAAGTCGGCCACAGCCACCCACTTCTCAATGGCGCTCACCCTTGCATTGATGTCCTCATTGCGGATGATTTCTGAAGCAAACAAGTTACTGATATCATTGAAGTGCTTGGTGGTTTTCATGATGCTCTCGAGCTTCATCCATCTGGTCCAAAGAATTCTTCATAAGGAATCTTCTTGAAGACGAGGTGATCTAGCAAGGTCAGCTGCTCTGCAATCTCCAGGGCTGAGTGGTTTTCTAAGGGTTCAGCCTTCACACCTTCCACCATCTGTGTCATCTCCTCCAGTGCGATCTGGTTGTCACCTGGGTCCTCCTGGGTCAGAGTCCTGATGATGTTGGCTGCAGCCTTCCACTCCTGAGTCAGGAGCTCTGCGTCATGCATGACCTCCTCCAGGAAACCTTACATTTGAGCTCATCGTTTATCTCAAAGTCCTGAGAGTGCTTGGAGACCTAGTGGCGAAGCACATTTAGGACGCTTTTGGTGGCGGCTCTGCGTATCGCAAACTCCTTGTCCCCGTTCCCATGGTCAGGGGGAAACCCTGCGCTGGCTAAGGACATCCTGAGGTACTGCTCCTTGTTTGGGGTGCCCTCGTTGGCTCCTGAGGCTGCTATGGCGAAGGTGGAGGCAGCTGAGAGGGCACTACGGTTATTGCCAGATTGCGACAGGAGGTCGTTACCGCTCAGTTGTTGTAGGAAAAGAACGGGAACTCTCAAGAATTGTTGCTTTTGACTGATTTTGGCGTTGTTGGAGATTCAGTTGGTGATGTCTTGGCGTCACTGTCATCACACTGATTTTGACCAATATCTGACTCTTCGCTCAGAGACTTCTTGAGCTCTGCTTGCTGAGAGCCGAGGGGGCTTCAGGCCTCTTAGGGGTTGTGTCACCCTTATCTGGAATCTTGTTGGCAAAGCTGCTGGACACGTAGAGTTTGCTGGTGTCTAGCGTGGCCTTTGAAGGGTGACTTGGCCGAGTACAAGCTGGTGTCACCATTGGAGCTGCAGCTGAGTATGGCCAGGTCCAGAGCCTTTCCACCGGTGATGATGGGGATGTTCATGGCGAGCTTCCCCGACTGGGCAATAATGTGCTGATGGACAGGAGTGGTGGAGAGGAAAACTTGCAGGTGGCCGGTGGGGACTTGGGAGGTTCACCATACAGGAGCTTGTTGTTTGGGCCACTGGCAAACAGGAGCTCTCGTGACATGGCAGGGATGGCACTGATGAGTTTCTTGTAGATGGTGATGAGCTTGTCCAGGACCGCCACGGCCGTGGGGAAGACTCGGTAGGAATGTGGAAAGGTGTTGAGGAGGTCGATGCTCAGGAAGCACAGGTGGGTCAGGTGCTCCAGCAGCTGCTCCACGCTGGTGTCCAGGATCTGCTGCGCTTTGCTGAAGCAAATGTCAACGCCATCACAACACAAGGAGGCCTCAGACTTGATCATCTGTGGCACGGTGACCTTGGAATTTTCTTCAAAGGCGTTCATCATGAGTCCATTGCACCAGATGTTATCCACACACTGGCTGATGTCACTGGTTCACGCTGCCTTCTCCTGTCTGGATGAGGCCACAAGGATGACTGTGAAGGGTGGGGAATCCTTTGGTTCCACCCCAGTCTTAAAATCCAAGTGGTCCACATCTTGGCCAGATCCTTTAGCTTCCTCCTCTGTGCTCTATGTGTCCTCATCAAGCACATTTTGAATTACAAGATTTTCAAATTTTGATTGGCTTCTCAGAATGTAACACAATTATAGGTGAAGGAGGATTTGTATAGTAGCAGTCTACTGAATACTGACCCTTTAGACACACAGCTACACACAAACACACACAGAGACATGAAACATGTATGGAACTAATAATTATATCATGCTTCAACAAAAATGTGGGATGTTGTTTGTTTGTTTTGGTTGAGATACAATGTAAGAAACGGTGTTGGGAGCATCCAAGAAAAATCATGAGTGTCTCTAAAAAAAAGCAATGATTAATGATGAAGGTCTATAAATAAAAAAATTACACATAGGGAAAATTTTATAAAATATTAACAATACTTTTGAACATTATTTATCTCTTGTATTCTAAGGATAACTCGAGTTGGCTATAATTTCCTCCCCTTTTATCACGAAGGTTTATCATGAAGCTTTCTTCAATTCCACTAGACTTGGGTTTGGAAAAAAAATCAGAGATTTAAAAAGGCATGATAATCAAGGTACAGGGTTAAGGCCAAGTGAGGCTGTCAAATGGTGTAGAAAAGGGACTTTGGATGTCAGTTAAACAGAACTTTATGCAACTGTATTTTAAAGCAGTGAGTGACTTAATGTTTGATTAATCAGGATAAACATTTCTGACTCCCCACTTGCTTTCCTTACTCCTTTCAGCTCTTCCAAATCTCCACTCTTCCTCATCTTTCTTTTTCCTCTCATTTTTCATCTTCTTCACCTCCTCTCCCTCCTTTCTTTTATCTTCTTTTCTTATTTTATTTAAGTTTTCCTTCTTCCTTCATTCTCCTTTTCTTTCTCACTTCATCTTATTCTGCCTGTCTCCATCTCTCCCCATCCCTTTCACCTTCCCTTGTTTCTTCTATTTCCTTAGAACTAGACTAATAATTTTACCTCCACTTATTATTTGGTTAAAATGTTGGTCTCTTGGATTTATTCTTATATAACATAGTATTGTGCTTAGTCATGTATGCTATGGCTAACAGCCATGCATGTGGGCACACACTTATCATACCAGTGACTTGGGAGGCTGAAGCAGGACAAATGCAAGTTCAAGGCCAGCATAGGCAACTAAGATCCTCAACAACTTAGGGGAACCCTGTTTTAAATAAAATAAATAAATACAATTGAAAGGACTGCAAATGTAGCAACTGGGTTCAATTCCCAGTAGTTAAAAGAAAAGCAACTATGGATAACATACTTTTCCTCCAGCCAGGTGTAGCAGCCATTTCAGAAAAAAAGGGAGACATGGTGGGGGGGGGGTGATGATAAGATGGGTGAGTAAACCCAGTAACTCTGGAGGCTGAGGTTGGAGGATCGTAGATTTGAGGTCAGCTTCAGCAACTTAGTGAGGCTGTAAGAAACAAAATGAGCCCGTATCTCAAGATAAAAAAATAAAAAGGGCTGGGGATGTATCTCAATGACAAAGCATCCCTGGGTTAAATCCCCAGCACCAAGGGAGGAAAATAAAAAAAGAAAAAGGTAATGATAGATGTTAACTCTTCCAATGTCTTCAAATAACATAAAAGAGCAAGTAAAATGTGGAGACTATTATAATCAAGATTCTATTCAATTATACTGAAAAATTTTGTCTATTATTTAACCAAAGGTGAAGTTGTATCTGTGTTGCTGTCAATATATAGTTAATGAAAACATACAACATCAGAATAAAAGACTTGAAACTTTAAAAAAGATTGCTCAAAAGTGAAAATGATAATTTTATTCTTTAGGCTGTATCTAATTCCTCAGTTAGCATATTCGATGTTCCAAATAAAAGAACAATTATTAATAGAACACACAAATCAAGACCTTCTGACTGTACAAGGACATCTACATAAGTTAACTTGCATTTTTATTCTCTGAATAAAAACCAGTGCTTTTCATATTCCCTTGGTTATTGTTCTCTTTATGTCAAAATGGATATTTAGAGTGAGACTCTTTTATTTATACTGCAAGTAAACAAAAGTGGTGCTTTTAAGCAAACTCAAACTTGAAATGTAGAATTAGCCTAGAATGTTTCAAAAATCTCAAAAATGCAGATGATTGAACAATCTAAACTTTATTTCAAGGAGAAGAGGAAGCCTTAAATGAATGGTTTTCAATTTTCTGAACTTAAAGAGAAGAGATGTGCCCCAGTGCACCATTCTTTCTTTTTAAAATGAGAAAGTGCTTCATAATAAAGTCTGTGTTCTCAGGCTGGAACGGGTTTAAGATTTGAAATTTTTAGAGTTATAAACACCTTAGAGTTCAGACGATTTTGGAAAATGAGTGATTAACTTTAAGAAAAGTAATCATGTATAAATAATGTTAATGGTCTTAGGTGAGTTTGAGTTTTAAAGATATTCACAGATTTCCAACCCCACATGGAATCTTTACTGTGTTCTTCCCTTTCACATTGTAATTCTTGGGAATAAACTATATCAACATTTCTTAATTTGTTAACTTTATAAAAATATTGAATTAAGAATTATTTTGAATATGAAAGATGACTAATCAGAATATTTACATATGCTTTTCACTTAATATTCAGTTACTTCTAATGGCAAATTAAATATGGCTATCTATAACATGCTAAAATTGCTATTTTTATGCTATGCTTAATTAATCTCCTTTCACATGTCTGAGAAAAGACCTTCATGGAGGAAAAGCACTTGAAGGTTATAATAAGGGTATGGCATCTACCAACATACCACCAGAAACCAGAGTAACACTTCAAATGCAATAGTATGTAAAAATTAGACTTTTATAAAAAGGAGATAGAAAATTTTAATAACTTCATACTTTAGAAGCACATTTTGGCATGTTTTGGTTACATTCTGCTATGTGACAAACTCTCAAATCTTAGTGGCCTAAAACACCATTTTGTGCCATCCACAGGTTAGTTGACCAAGGTTCTGGAAATGAATGGCTGACCATCTTCCTCTGATGCACATGCTGTGAACTGAAGGAGTGTAGTCACTAAGTTTCAAAGTGACTTCACTATGCACATACAGGCAGCCTTAGTGGAAACAACTAGAATACTAGGCTCAAAGGAATGCTAGTCTCCACATGATCTCTCCAGCAGGGTCCTTTAACATCTTACCAATTGACTTAAAACTCAAAAAAATAGTATCTTCAGTGATAAAAAGCAAAAACTGTTCTTCTTATTACAGGATAGAGTGGCAAATGTCAAAGAATTATCGATGCCAAACTCTATGCTAAAATATGTCATAGGTCAGTGCATCGGAATGCAGTAGAGTGAATGGACCTCATCTCTCCAGGGGGAACTGTTCATATTGTGTATCGCTCCTCTACCCTACCTCTGCACACCCAGCCAATCTCATGAAATAGATTTGTACAAATGTTTACTTTAAGAGGATGTGCTTGTAAATGCAATAATTGCTCTGACCCTATCAGTAATACTGTGAAAGGAAAAAATGGACATAACTTGAACCTAGATATATTACTCTCCAAATGTCTATTTTACATTTTAATTTGGAGATACTCAGACTGTTTTTCCCTAAGTACATCCCTAATATTTTGGTCAAAGGAAAAAGGGAAACCTTTATTAAGAGCACTCTAATTAAAAAAAAAACCTACAAAATTGTTACGCCACTCAATAGAGCCTGTCTTTTCAAATGTCTCTGCTCTCTCCATGAAAATAGTTAAGAATTGTCAGTATTTCACCCATATTTATTACACTTATGTATATTCAGAAAACTGTCTTGTAATCTGATGTTTCAAAAAAGTTCTTATGTGAATTTTTATAAAATAAAATAGACATTAATATTTAATGAGGATATCTTATTTTATAGATCTTTGATATATGATAGCACATCAAATTCTCTCACAGGAATGCCTATAAAATATATATTTATTACACTTTTATTGAAAGCACACTAAGTGAGACTGGAACAGAATAAGCAAATTTGAAGGTCACAACATTTACCATCTGTCTGAGACAGAACTTGGATTTAGTTTAGTTGACTTTCAAACCTGCTGTAATAATCAGGATAGGTTAAACTGTGCTGCATTAAAAACTAATCCCTCATTTCTCCTGAACCAAATAGCTCAGCAGTCAGATGAAATCCATGTGTTTTATAGTAACAAAATTTTATACCTTAATTACATTACACTGTCCTTCATGAGGTGGCTCAGCTCTGTTCAGCATTATTTTAATTTTGGAACCCAAAATGGCAGTGTAATCCCTTTCTGGACCATTATTCTTCTTTTTGAGAATGAAGAAATACAGCACCTAATGTTTCTCCTTGAAAGTGATAGAACTCATATTTGCTCCCATTTTATTGGCAAAACACATAGTATGTCCCAAGCCAGATGGCAATGTAATGGGAAAATTTCATCTGCTATCTCATGCTAAGCAGTGAATACATGTGACCAACCACATTCATTTTTCATTTCTGTATATCTTTTCTCATTTGATTCATGTCTTTCTCCTTCCACTTGCCACAGTCCTTTCAGTGTTCTCCATTCACATTAGGGGTCCAGATGAAATGAAATCACCAAGAGAAGCCACAATGGTTGAAAATGTGCATGTGATATTTACCACCAAGGGCAGTCTTGTCTGGAAGACAACAGGCTATCATCTAGTAGAGTATGAGAGAACTGCCTAATATATTATAGTGGGGATGGTGGGAAGAAATAGGGAGAGGTATTTGTTGAGATCCTATGAGGATAGTGGAATTTGAGTAATTATTATTAAAGTGATCCATTTATTTTAACTCTCATTTCAGAAAGACATAAGAATTTTCCAGTTTATTAACACTAAATGACTTTAAAGAATTAATATTGTTAATCTAGTCATGTAAAGACATTTCTTCACTCTATCAATACCTAATATTTTATTGTCTTTGAAATAACTATGAGAAAATGTCCTAAGAGGTGAATATCAGTACATGCTTCTGCCAACAAAAATAAAGTAATAAGAAACCTAATCTTTTGAATTACAGATGCTCATATTCTAAAAGAGCCCAGACATGTCCTTCAAATGCAAAATTATTGCAGGTTCCTAGAGCACCATCAATAAAATTCTTTCGTTGAATCATCATGAACATGTTTTGGCTCCCTTTAGCCCATGAATGGGCGAATAAGTTCTGAGGATGAAGAGAAAAGGCTTAGATGATCAACTATATGTAAAAATATGGCATTTAGTATGCATATGACATTTATACTGCTTTCATTTAACATTTTTCCCAGTCCCAGGGCATCTCATGGCAAAAGGCAGGGAATGCATTTATCTGCGTGAGTCTGTCTGGTGTCTCTCCTTCACATAAAGCCATCAGAATTCAATCATGGGGGCTCTTCTCCACTGACCTTATCCAATGCTACTCTCTTCCCAAAGTCCACACCTCTAAACATTATAGTTATATGAAGTTTCCACTCTCTTAATTATGCACAATGGGGATTAACAATCAAACCATGTCCAAAACATAGCATGCCAGCCCTGGTCACCTGAACTTCTCATAATGCAAAATTAAGTAACTCTATCCCCAGTAGTCCCAAAGTCTTAGTTCATCTCATCTGAGATTCAAGGTAAACTCTTTGCACTTATTAGTGTATAGAATAAAAGCATGTTATTTATTCTCAATATACAATGGTGGGGAAAGACATAAGGTTCATATTCCCATTCCAAGTCGAGGAATGTGCAAGCAGACAGGAGCAATTGGTCCAGAGCAAGACTGAAACCTAGCAGACAGATACAAAATACTGAAGCTTCAAGTCTGGTGTCTTGTGCACACTGCAGTGAGAGGTAGACCTCAAACGCCTTGGGCAGCCCTTCCCCTTTGACCTTGCTGGCTGTTTCCCGCATAGCTGCTTCCTCTGGCTGCAAACTGATGTTGGCATCTTGCCATGTGGACTTTACACATTGCTGGTTCTTCTATTTTCAGGACTCTTTGCTTTGACTCCATTCCCACCGCTCTCACCAAGCATCACTCTGCTCCAAACCAACAGAAAACATCTGTTTGGCCTTCCAGGTCATCATCTGAAATCTTGATGGAAGCCACCATTACCCCATAACTCTTACATTCTTCATTCCTGCAGATCAGTATCACTCAGACAGCACTAGTCCAATTCATACCTGGCTCATCTAGAACCCTGGCTGCAGAGGACTTCTCCAGAAAGTCAAAACACAGATGCCAACTGGTCTTTGTTTTTTAAACAAATTTTTACTTCTATGCCTCTGGACCTATAACGGACCTGTAATGGAAAAGGTGACCTAATATATTTCTGGTATGTTCTTGAGGTCTTTTTCAAGTTGTCTCAATACAAAGCAACATTTCTTTCCTCTTATTTTTGCTAATCTCTTTAGCAGGTAGCTTCCCTACCACATCCTTATATATTTGTTTTTTACTCCTTCCATTTTCTAGGCTGTGAAGTTTCCAAACATTTCCACATGTTCCCTTATTGATCACTCATTCCACTTTTAGATCATGTTATTGCTTCCAAATCCTAATATATGCTGTTTAAAGCCAGAAGAGGCAGCTTCAATGCCTTGTTGCTTAGATATTTCCTCTGCCAGATATCTTAATTCATCACTAAAAATTTAACCTTTCAGAAAGCTCCAGATCATAGTTCAGCCAAGTTCATTGTCATAATATAAGATGGGTGGTCTTTGGTCCAAATTCTAGTAGAGTCTTCATTTACATCTGACTCATCATCAGCATGGCCATCACTGTCCATATGTCTATCAGCATTCTAGTTACAATCACTTAGCCAATCTCTAAAATGTTCTAACTCTTCCCTAGAATTATCTTCTGGAGCCTTAGCTTGAATTGTCTGCAATTCTTCACTTACAGAATACTAGAAATTTTCTAGCCTGCTCCTCCAAAGTCTTCCAACCTCTACCAGTTATCTAATTCCAAAGTTGTCTCTAAAGTTTTAGGTATAGTTAAATTAATGATCCTTGATTCAATGCCAGTTTACAGCATTGGTCCATTTTGTGTTATTCTAAGTATCTAAGATAGGCTATTTATAAAATTTTAAAAAATTATTTTAGCTCATAATTTGGGATGTGGTTGAGAGGCTGCCACTAGTGATGATCTTGTCAGCAGAGTTCCAGAATACTCCATGGCAAGAAACAGGAAGCTACTTCTGTGTGTGCCCGCCAGGCTTTTCTCTACTCTCCATAAAGCCAGTAGGATGCAGTTATGGGGACGCCACTCTAATGATCTTATCTAGTTCTAATCATTTCCCAAAGGTCCCAACTCTAAACACCATAATCAGGTCAAACAAAACCACAAACTTGGGAACATGACTTGTACATGTTATAAATCCATAAGGTACACAGAACTGGTAGTGTCACTGATGATGTTTTATAAACATAGGTACATTGCTCAGAGAATTTATATTTTTTTAAGAGAGAAGGACAGAGAGAGACAGAGACAGAGACAGAATCAATTTTTATTGAGTTTTTCACATGGCTTTCATTGCTCTGACACTTAGTTGTGTACGTGGTGCTGGGGTTTGAACCTGTGTACTCGTGCATGCCGGGCAAGCACCATAACTGCTCAGCAACAGCTCCAGCCTGTTCAGAGAATTTATGTGACTTACTCAAAGTCAAATTGAGCTATGATTGGATAATTCATGTAATTCATTTACCAAATATTTATTGAAATCACTGTATGTGACACACTCTATTCTCACCACTGCAGGAAAAGGTGTGAAAAAGAAAAAAAATGATGACTATCACGTTGTTGTACATATTTATATAAGTAGAAAATAGAGCCTCAGTAGAAAATAGAACTTCTACAATTGAAGAAAGAACTTCTGAAAATGAAGACAGGTTGACCAAGCTAGAGCTCACTGACACCAAAAAAGAAAAGCAATTAAAAGAGCATGAGCAGTATTTCAAGAATGTCTGGGATGAAATGAAAAGAAACAATCTGAGAGTAATTGGAATACAGGAAGAAATTGAGACACACACCAATGGTATGAGGAATATTCTCAAAGAGATCATGAAAGAAAAATTTTCCCACATAAAAGTAGAATCTGACATGCTCATCCAGGAAGCTTACATGACAGCCAATAGCATAATCAAAAGAGAAAGTCACCAAGACACATCATGTTCAAAATGTGCAATAGGGATACCAAAGAAACTATATTAAAAGCAGCAAGGGAGAAAGTCCAAATCATATTCAGAGGCAAGCCAATAAGAATTGTATGTGACTTTTCAACCCAGACACTGGAAGCAAGAAGGTCTTGGAATAATATCTTTCACTGTCTAAATGACCACAACATGCAGCCATGCAGCCTAGAATTCTATACCCAGCAAAACTCAGCTTCAAATTTGATGGAGAAATAAAAACTTTCCATGATAAAACAAAACTGGCAGAATTTGTCAACAGAAAACCTGCCCTACAAAGAATTCTTAAGGAAATACTCCAGACAGAAGAACAAGCACTTGATACATATAACCCACAAACTGAAGAAATTCAGTGAAAGTATCACCCAGCAAGAACTAACCAAGGCAACCACAGAACTAGCTAAGTAAGACACAATGACTACGAAACAACTTCACACTTCTATATTAACATTGAATGTGAATGGTCTAAATGCACCACTTAAAAGACACAGACTTGCAGACTGGATCAAAAAACAAAATCCAACTATATGCTGCTTACAAGAAACTCACATAACAGGCAAAGACATCCACAGATTAAGGGTGCAAGGATGGAAAAAATCTACCATGCTTATGGCCAAAGAAAACAAGCCGGTGTCGCTATACTTATATCCGACAAAGTAAATTTCAATCACAAATCAATCAAAAGAGATAAAGAAGGCCACCACTTAATACTAAAAAGAACACTTCAACAGGAAGAAATAACCATAGTTAATGTTTACTCTCCAAACAACAGTGCACCCAACTACGTGAATAAACTACTTCACGGCATCAAACCTCTTGTGGATCACAACACAATAATACTGGGAGACTTCAACACTCCGCTGTCACCATTAGACAGATCATCAAAACAAAAAATCAATAAAGAAATTGCCAGCCTGAACAACTCCATAAACCAAATGGACTTAACAGACATATATAGAATTTTCCATCCCAAGTTAGCAGAATACACCTTCTTCTCTGCAGTACATGGATCCTTTTCCAAAATAGATCATATTCTGGTTCATAAAGATAATCTCAGCAAACATAAAAAAGTAGACATCATCCCATGTGTCCTTTCAGACCACAGTGCTATGACCTTAACAATCAACAGCAATAATCATAACAGAAAGCACACATATTCATGGAGATTGAATAATACCCTATTAAATGAAGAATGGATCCAAGAAGACATGAAAGAAGTAATCCACAAATTATTGGAAGAGAATGAAAATGAAGACACAACATATCGAAACCTTTGGGACAGCATGAAAGCTTCCCTAAGGGGGAAATTCATAGCACTGGGTGCCCACATTAAAAATGAAGAGAGATTCCAAATAAATAAGCTTACACTTCATCTCAAAGCCCTCCAAAAGGAAGAACAATCTAACCTCAAAGCCAGCAGAAGACAGGAAATAATCAAGATCAGACCTGAAATCAATGAAATTGAAAACAAAAAAAGCAATAAAAAGAATTGATGAAACAAAAAGCTGGTACTTTGAAAAAAATAAACAAGATAGGCCCCTAGCGATTCTAACCAAAAGAAGGAGAGAAATTAAGCAAATCAATAAAATCTCCAATGAAAAGAGAATGATCACCACTGACCCCATAGAAATACAACAAATTATAAGATTGTATTTTGAAAACGTATACTCCTCCGAATTTGATAACTTGGAAGAAATGGATAAATTTCTTGACATATACAATATTCCTAAATTGAATCAGGAGGATATTGAATTCCTAAATAGCCCAATCACAGGCACTGAAATCCAGATTGCAATTAAAAGTCTACCAAAGAAGAAAAGCCCAGCACCGGATGGCTTCTCCGCTGAATTTTACCACACTTTTGAGGAGGAACTAACACCTCTCCTTATTAAGTTATTCCAAGAAATTGAAAAGGAAGGAATACTCCAATCCACTTTTTATGAAGCAACCATAACTCTGATACCAAAACCCGACAAGAATACATCAAAAAAAGAAAACTACAGACCAATATCCCTTATGAACTTGGATGCAAAAATCCTTAATAAGGTACTAGCAAACTGTATTCAAAAACTTGTCAAGAAAATAATCCATCATGATCAAGTGGGCTTCATCCCAGGAATGCAGGGCTGATTCAACATACACAAAACAATTAACGTAATCCACCACTTAAAAAGAATCAAAGACAAAACCCACATCATCTCATTGGATGCAGAAAAGGCCTTTGATAAAATCCAGCACCCTTTTACGTTCAAAACTCTAGAGAAGATGGGGTTCAAAAGTCCATTTCTGAACTTTGTTAAGGCTATATATGCTAAATCCTCAGCTGGTATAATACTAAATGGAGAAAAGCTGAAAACATTTCCACTAAAGTCGGGAACAAGACAAGGCTGGTCACTCTCACCACTTATTCAATATTGTTCTGGAGACCCTAGCTGGAGCAATTAGGCAAGAGAAAGAAATCAAAGGGATAAAAATAGGAAGAGAGGAAGTCAAACTCTCTTTTTGCTGATGATATGATACTATATCTGGAAGATCCAAAGAACTCCATCAGTAAACTCCTTAAACTCATCAATAGATTTAGCAAAGTGGCAGGTTACAAGATCAATATGCATAAATCAATAGCTTTCCTATATACTACTAATAATAGGACTGAAGAAGAACTCAGGAATACAGTCCCTTTCAAAATATCTTCGAAAAAAATAAAATAATTGGGAATTAACAAAACAAGGGAAATCAAAGATCTCTTCAAAGAAAACTATTGAACATTGAAGAATGAAATCCAAGATGACCTAAGAAGATGGAAAGATGTCCCATGTTCTTGGATAGGCAGAATTAATATAATAAAAATGGCCATTCTACCAAAAACTTTATATAGATTTAATGGTATCCCTATAAAGATACCTATGTCGTTCTTTAAAGACATAGAAAAAGCAATTCTCAAATTCATTTGGAACAACAAGAAACCTAGAATTGCCAAAACACTACTAAGCAAGAAAGATGAAACAGGCGGTTTTGCAATTCCAGATCTAAAACTATACTATAGAGCCATAGTAACAAAGACAGCATGGTACTGGTATCAAGATAGGAAAGAAGACCAAAGGAATAGAATAGAAGACCCCAAAACAAATCCTCAAATCTTTAAACATCTGATTTTTGACAAAGGGGGACAAAATATTACATGGAGAAGTGACAGCCTCTTCAACAAACGGTGCTGGACAAACTGGCCATCCACTTGCAGAAAATTGAAATTAGACCCATATCTTTCTCCTTGCACAAGAATCAAATCAAAATGGGTCAAGGAGCTAGGTATTAAACCAGCTACCTTGCAACTGATAGAAGACAAATTAGGTCCAACATTTCAACATTTGGGAGTAGGCAAAGACTTTCTCAACAGGTCTCCAAAATTGAAGGAAGTAAAGTCAAAAATCAGTGCATGGGATGTCATAAAGCTAAAAATCTTTTGTACTAGCAAGGAAACAATCAAAAGAGTCAAGAGGTTTCCTACAGAAATGGAGAGTATCATGGACTATGATTCCTCTGACAAGGGTCTCATACCCAGAATCTACAAAATACTCAAAAATCTCAAGTACAAAAACACTAACAGCCCAATTAATAAATGGGCCAAAGAGCTAAATAGAAACTTCTCACCAGAGGACATTGATCAAGCCAATAAATACATGAGAAAGTGCTCTAAATCTCTAGTAATCAGAGAAATGCAAATGAAAACCACATTAAGATATCACCTTACGCCAGTCAGAATGGCAAAGATGAAGAAAATAAACAATAATAGATGCTGGAGGGGCTGTGGAGACATAGGCACACTAACACACTGATGGTGGAGCTGCAGACTGGTACAGCCCCTCTGGAAAGCAGTGTGGAGAATCCTCAAAAAACTAGGGATGAGCCCACCATCTGACCCTGCTATTCCACTCCTGGGAATCTTCCCAGGGGATTTAGAATCAGCACATTATAGTGACACACCAATATCTATGTTCATAGCAGCTCAATTTACTATTGTTAGGCTATGGAAACAACCCAGATGTCCCTCACTAGGTGAATGTATCCAAAAACTGTGGTACATTTATACCATTGAATTTTACACAGCAATTAGAAACAATGATTTTGCAGCCTTTGAAGGTAAATGGATGGCTATGGAAGAAAGTAGGCTGAGTAGAATGAGCATAACCCAGAGAACTAATGGTTGATTGTCTCCACTCATCTGTGGAGGTTGGGACTAGACCCTGGCCAGTGAGATAGATGGTCTATTATCATGTGTTAAATCCAGATAAGATGTAATGCTGTACAACATAATCCTTTTTTAGAGGCATTGTGGGAAGGGGAAGGGAGGGATAAGGGTGGGTCATTGGGGGGGCACTCCTGGGGGTAATTGTAATATCCAGAATCTATACACATTTTATATTATTATGTTAAAAATTTGTATGGTTGTTCAAAAGTAAAAAAAATTTAAAAAAAATGGATGCTGTTTAGCCTTGACGGCAATTCAGATGTTATTATAAAATATTATTTTATAATTTACCATATAAATAAAATCATATTGCCCCTCAAAAAAAGAAAAAATGATGAATATCATGTTTTTGTACATATTTATATAGGTAATAAATATTTGCATATGTATTATTTACATATAAGACATTAATGTCTAATATTATTATTGATGTTCAGAAGGGAAGTAGTAAAATCTATTGTTTGTGGTGTGGAAGACAGCAATTAATAATACATATACAAATACATAGATTCTACAGTATTTTAGAAAATAGTAAGTGTTAGAACAGGGTAAGAGCCCTGGTGGAAAGCAGGTTGCAAGGTCACATAGTGTAGACAGAAAAGCCCTCATGGAACACTCACACTTTGAACAAAGATATGAAGGATGAGATGGAGTGCATTCAAATATCTGAAGGTATCTTCGAGAAGAACAGTGTTAGGGTTTGAATGAGAGATGTCCCCCAAATTCTCATATGACAATGCAGTAAGGCTGAGATGAAATGATTGGGTTATAAGAGCCTTAAACCAATCAGTGAGTTAATCCCCTCACAGGGATTAACTGGCAATTGAAGGCTGGTAGGGTGTGGCTGGAGGAGGTGGGTTTGTTGGGAGTGTGCCTTTGGGGTTTATATTTTGAATCTGGCTTCAGTCTCTCTCTCTCTGTTCCCTGGAGCCATGCCCTCTGCCATGATGTTCTGCTTCACCTCCAGAACCAAGGAATGGAGCCAGCCTCTTGTGAACTAAGACCTCTGAAATCGTGAGCCCCCAAGTAAACCTCTCCTTCTAAAATTACTCTTGAATCTTTTAGTTGTAGCAACAAATAAGCTGACTTAAACCAATAGGCAATGAGGTCTTCTGTGTACTGTCATTTAGGTTGGAATATGATCATTTTTCAAGGAACACTAAGGATTCAGCATGGAGAGAGTGGGCAGTCAAAGGAATTAAAGACAAAATGTAAATTGTAGCTAAATTAAGTAGAAACCCATAGGATTTTTCTTTTTTTAAAGAGGGAGGGACAGTGAGAGAGAGAGAGAGAGAGAGAGACAGAGAGAAAGAGAATCAACTGTATTTATGTTTTCATGTGGCTCTCATTGCTCCCAGACTTCATTGCATATGTGGTGCTGGGGTTTGAACCTAAGTGCTTGTGCATGCTAGGCAAGAGCTGCAACTGCTGAGCCACCACCCCAGCCCCAATCCATAGCATTTTTTAAATTAATTTTATTTTTGGTATCAAAGTATTGATATACCACTTGAAAATTTTTTTAAAGAAAGAATTTTAGCTCATGGAATATTGAGATTTCATGCTTACCTGAATCTAGGTGCTCAAACTATGTAACTGGTTTTCTTTCTTTTTTTTTTTTCTGTTTCCCTCCTTGTGATGACCTTTCTGAGTTCTGTGCATTATTCCATAAAGTTTAAAGATGGCCATTAGCAGCCTTGGCTCCCAGTACAGGAACCTCAGTGAAAAGGAATTTTCTCCCAGTGTTAATATATCAACACAATTTTAGTACTTTGATTGGCTTTCCTACATCATTTCCCAACCCTAAAACCCTCACTGATGTCAGGAATATGCAAAACTTCAATTTGACAAATCTAGATCACGTGACAACTCCTGGATCCTGAGTGATAGGTGGACATGGATAGTCCTGCAGAACCACATCAAATAGGACATAAAAGTTTCCAAAAAGAAAGGGATGGTGGGCAGAAACAATGAATATCTACCCCTACTTTAATTCCCAGTAAACAGAAAAATCATTTTATCATCTGATCCCAAATTCTGTCCTCTTTTTTTCTGCAAGGACATTGTCATGGTTGATGCTATCATAACCTTCAATGATCTCCAAAGTTCTATCTATTGACTGACTGGGGAGATCTTTTCATGCTACACCATTCCACATCCTCTTGCATTAATGTCCTTTGTGAAGTCACATTCTCAACAGATGAGTGTGTCCTCATTTTATAGCGGGAGTTCTTGCTTTGGAGAATCTACATATAAATACCATATTTCCCCTATATGTATAATAGAAATTTGAGTATGGAATTGGATTCTTAGTGGTTAAGTACTAATTCTTGTACAAAATACTCAAAACTCAATTTTGAAAGTGAAATTACACATAATAATCACCTTATTGAGATCACAGCCCTCTATAATCTATTGATGGGCTATGAAAAAGGTCAAGGCTAAGAGTGAATAATGATTCAAAGAGTCTTGAATAGACGGAACATGCAATAATTCAGTCTTTCAAGGGCTGTCTGGGCACAGTTATCCTTAGATGAGATGGTTTTAGAGTGTAGTGATTAGAGCATGAACATAGATTAGAGTATGAACTTACTATACTCCCTTGGATAAGACTGCAGATGAATATACCTTATTTGGATTCAGCTCTGTGCAGGTTGACTTTGAACATGTAAATTGAGTTATATTCTATGGAATTTGCCTTAGGAATTAGTGGGTTCTTCAAGCAAACTATTTCTACCTGAAGATAGTTGTATTCCTGCTTGTCTCTGTCTTATTTTTATACATCTTAAAAGAATGGAGAAATCTGAGAAATTCTAACTAATAATTAAAACGTCCAACAGAAAAACAATTATAAATATATATTTTGCTAATTTATGGTACTTTTTATTCATCATACCTGAAGAATAAAATGAAAATTCAAAAGATTGAATTCCTTAGTATGATGTCTTTTATATGTCTTCTTTGACTCACATTAAATCTGTGTGATTTATCTATTAAAAAGGATTACATCATTATTAAGTTATACTTCAATAAATTTCAATAAAAATAGCCAGCTTGAGGTATGTTCCTATTTTTGTCACCTAATTTTGTTACACTTGAATATAGAAATATCTAAGGTTATATGAAAGTTTGAGTTGAGATCTGTTCTGGAAATGAAAAGCATCTTAGAATTTTACTTAATCTTCACTTTTCACTGTGAAACCTTCACAAATTAAATATTGCTTGTTGCAACTTAGAATTTTACTTAATCTTCATTTTTCACTGTGAAACCTTCACAAATTAAATATTGCTTATTAGAAGTCAAAAGCTTACTGCCATTATATAACTTATTGTGTACAGTGTTACTAATCAACAAATAATAATTGGTTGAAACTGTCATATTAATTATAATTCAGTCTGTTCATTCATTTTCACACTTTAAATTTTGATATAAATAGTTCCTCTGTTTCATTTTTAAAACCAGCTCTAAAATATAAAGATTGAAGTGTATAAGAAAGTGAATATCAGCAATTTTTACTTGGCTGGAAGAAAAATAAACAGTTTTATAAATCTCAGCAGGGATCTTCAGAGTAGGAAATTTGCAGTGTACAATTTTCTTACATTGTTCCCAAGAAACATAAAAAGTTTTAAATTTGGTTCACATATCAGTGGTTTATAGCATTGAAATCATGTTCCTTCTGTCTCTGCTTATCATTTGCTTTATTGTGAAAGCATTTTTTAAAACACTGAGGAGTGGACAAGTGTGGAAAGAAGTGAGTGTGTCAATTAATCCAACTTTTAAGGGCATCACAACAGAAATTCTGCCCCACAACGATAATCCTTATGACTAACTGGTAATTGGTAGTATTGCCTTAATTCGTATTTTGAAAAGTTGGAAACATGTATCCAATGTACTGAATTTTTCTATAAAGCCTTTGGGACAAATATATCATATTCTAAAACTTTTATAGTCTTATTTACATGTGAGTAAAATAATTACCACTTAAATGACATACTTTTTAGAAACCTAGTAGATATCATGGTCCTCGAGTCCTTCCCCACTGCACCTCAAGACTAAATATCACTGCAATGGTTTTCCCTCTGCCCTGGGCTTGGAATATTTCTTTTCCTTACTTTGCTTTTGAACTCTTAAAAAATTATAATGAGAGGCTGGAGCTGTGGCTCAGCAGTTAACAGTGCTTGCCTGAAATGGTCGAGTATGTGTGTTCAAACCCCAGCACCACATGCACAACGAAGCCTCCAGCAATGAAAGCCATGTGAAAAACTAAATAAAAATTGTTTTGGTCTTTTTCTCTCTCTCACTGTTCCTCTCTCTTAAAAAATTATAATGATTTTTAAATTAGTCACACCTCAATTCACATGAGTTAAACTTCTGGAACATAACTCTTTTGGGGAAAAGATATCTTAAGTATCCCCAGGATACAAGAAGTGCTGCATCCCAGAAACAGCCCCTAGAAAGCCAATGTACACAACACCAGCCTAAGCTGACTGACTCCAGGTTAGTCCTGGAGAGATTATTAGTAAAAATAAGATTATTCTTAATGTGACATATTTTTCCTGGTAGGACAAAATTTGTAATTTATAAATTAGTTATTAAAATACTGGGAAAATGGTTAGTTCAATTAGGCAGAACTCCAGTGAGATTGAATCATGAGCATTTAACACATTAAAAGCAATAAGCTAATCATTAGCTGTATCAGTCTTCGAAAATATCTTTTCAATATTTACCAATTAAGCAAATATTCAGGGATCATGTATCATAACATCTGTCAGAAATGGGGATGCAAGCTGAAGATAAAAAAAGGAAAATAATATTTTACATATTTTCCTGGTTTTACATAAGTGACTGTACACAAATTTTAAAAGAACTGTAGATTTTGATTCCGTGTGAAAAAAGTTTTTTTTTTTTTCTGAAAATGCATGATAATTGTTAGGGAGAAAAAACATTTCTTATATCTTGGGTTATGAAAGTGTTTCATAATTTTATATGTTCTGAATATGCCTAGTTGCCTCTTTTGAACACATTACCCAATCTATAGCACAATATTCTGTCTCTTCTTGCTCATAATATACTATATTTGATTAATAAAAAAATCTTTTAACAACTGTTCTTGTCTGTTTATTTGATGAGTTTCTAATTTATTTGTTTCATTGTATTTTATTTTTGAGAACCTCCTATGTGTTCCAGGCAACAAATCTTCGATGGGGGCAAGAATGGCCAGATTTGTGCTGGGGATGTAGTTCAGAAGAGCATCCCTGGGGGTCAATCCCCTGTATTGGAAAAAAAAATCTCTTCAATAAAAGAATTTATATTTTAATGTTTGTTTTTATGCAAATAAAGAGATAATGTCATTTTAGAATGTGATATGTACTTTGAAAGAAATAAATCTGGAGGAATGATTCAGCGACAACTTCCTTAGGGTTGACATATAACCTGAGATCTAAGCAGTGAGAAGGTTCAGATGTACAAAGAAGAGAATAAGCTACAGAGACTAAGGGAAGTAAATGGGTCCTGCAGTCAGAAAAAAGGTTGGCACGCTGACAGTCAGAAGAAACTACATAAGCTAAGTTAATTTTAAACTGACATATACTGAAAATTTTCTTCATGGTATTTCTGATATATCTTGAGAACAGAGGCATGAACTCATCTTTTTTTTTATTAGAAGTATATAGAGATACAATTGAGGGGGAAACATTATCAAACCAACAGTAATAATTGTATATATACTTTGTTATCCAGGGGTAATGCCATATCATGGATGACCACCTTGGGTTTCACCTTTTGCAGTTTCCCCCAGAAGAACTCATGCGCTAAATGGGTATCTCGTGGAGGAATGACATCAGCTTCTGGGATGGCCCCCCCCACATTCCCACTCTCTAGTCTCCTAGGAGTTCTTCATACACCCTCTCCCCTCCCCATCCCCCTCCCTATGCCTCCAAGTATCCTAGGGAGCCATTCCCTATTACTTTGAGAGTCATTCAATTTGAAGTATTGTTAGTTTAGCTGTTTACCCTACAGCTTCCCCATATATTCTAGCATCCACAGATGAGAGACACCATTCGGCCCTTGAGTCTCTGAGATTGGGATACTTCACTAAGCATAATTTGTTTCCATCTCCATCCATTTGATATCAAAAGCCCTAATATCATCTTCTCTAAGGGCCAAGTAGTATTCCAATGTATATATGTACCAAAGTTTTTTCATCCACTCGTCCAGTGAGGGGCATCTGGGTTGGTTCCATAGTCTAGTTATAGTAAATTGAGCTGCTATAAACATTGATGAAGCCACATCACTATAATATGCTGATTCTAACTCTTTTGGGAAAATACCCAGGAGTGGGATAGCTGGGTCGTAAGGTGGTTCCATCCTGAATTTTTTGAGGATTCTCCACACTGCTTTCCATAGTGGCTGAACCAGTTTGCAGTCCCACCAGCAGTGTAAGAGTTCCTCTTTCCCCACAGTCCCTCCAGCATCTGTTGTTGTTTGTATTCTACTCCACAAAATCACTAGCATTTCTTTACTCCAGCAACAAATCCTCAGAAGAAGAAATCAGGAAATCTCTCCCATTCACCATCTCCTCCAAAAAAATGAAATACTTGAGCATTAACCTTACAAAGGATGTTAAAGACCTATTCAAAGAAAACTATCAAACACTAAAAAAAGAAATTACAGAAGACCTGAGTAGATGGAAAAACAGTCCATGCTCATGGTTAGGCAGAATCAATATAATAAAGATGGCCATTCTACCCAAAGCCCTATACAGATTCAATGCAATCCCCATCAAGATACCTATGGCATTCTTCACAGATATAGAAAAAGCAATTCTCAAGTTCATATGGAATAACAGGAGACCCCAGACTAGCCAAAACATTACTCTATAGAAAGGAAGAAATAGGGAGTATCTTAATCTCTGACCTGAAATTATATTACAGAGCTGTAGTAGCAAAAACAGCATGGTATTGGTATCAAAAAAGAACTGAAGACCAGTGGAACCGAATAGAAGATTCTGAGACAAATCCCCATATCCTTAACTATTTGATATTTGATAAAGGGGGCAAAAGCATAGTATGGAAGAAAGGCAGCCTGTTCAACAAATGGTGTTGGACAAACTGGACAGCCATATGTAGACAACTAAAGCTGGATCCTTATCTTTCGCCCTGCACAAAAATTAAATCAAAATGGATCAAAGACCTGGATATTAAGCCTACAACTTTAAACTTACTAGACAAAGAAGTAGGGTCAACACTAGAGCATATAGGAGTTGGCAGCTACTTCCTTAACAAAACTCCTATGGCTCATGCTGTAAAATCAAGAATAAATGAATGGGATGCAATTTAACTAAAAAGTTTCTGCACAGCTAAAGATCTAGTCAAGAGCGTCAAGAGAGAACCTACAGAATGGGAGAAAACCTTTGCCTGCTACACCTCGGACAGAGGGCTAATATCCAGAACATACAGGGAACTAAAGAAACTAAACTCCAAACTCACAAATAATCCAATCAATAAATGGGCTAAAGAACTCAAAAGGAACTTCTCTCCAGTGGAAGTCCAGAAAGCCCCTAAATATATGCGAAAATGCTCTACATCATTAGCTATAAGGGAAATGCAAATCAAAACTTCAATGAGATACCACCTCACTCCTGTTAGAGTGGCAAAAATGAACTGGTCTTTTGTTCCAATCTTTTCATGGATGTTTACATAGAAGGAGGCAGAGTTAGTCAGTTCTCACCCAAGTAAGGCTATCATTGTACCTGCACTTACCTTTAATTCTGATGGGGTTTTATTGTCTTTATCTTATTGTTCTTATTTGTATAGTGAATTTTAATCAAAGACATGATTTTGCCTTAGCATATGCCATTCTACCCTCATAATCCTTCCTCTGTAAAATGTGCAATTTTTCAGGGAGAAGGTGTATTTTTTTCTACAGTAGTCAAAGAGCTTCTGGAACAGAAGGTGTTATGATTCCAGCCCCTGTTTCTTTTCAAGTTAAACCTTTTGAGTCTGTCTTTGGCCATTGAGTTGGTGTCAGCTGGGAACTGCAGACTGCTATGTGCCCCTTACTAAGGGGAATGCATCACAAATGGGATGGGCAGGTTGACCAGTCACCTAACTACAGTGATTAATAAATAACTTGAAAGCCAGGGACTCTATATTTTCCATAGGTAAATTTCAGCTGACATACTCTTAAATTTTTAAAAAGATTTAGTATTAATTTCTAAAAACTTTAGTTGCTTTTACATAGAGTCTGTGTTAATGTTTCTAACTGTTCTTAAAATATTTGAAGATATGGCCTTTTGAGATCCCAGTTCTCCATCATAGCAAGGCTGGAACTCAATAGTGCTAGAGCCCATCTGAAGGAACAACATTTTCCAGTTTTCCACAGCCTTCTCCAACCCAGTCTTCATCTTTTTTTTTGTTGGGCTATTGACTTACTAATGAACCATGTTTTGATTTCTAGTCTCTTTTTCATAAACATTCAGAACTGTCTTTCATAAGTTTTAACCATGTAGACCATTCTATGTCTTCCTCTTCTCCCTCATAGGAAATAATCTAAATCTTTCATTGTGCTCTAGACAATTCTGTGTGATCTCTTCTGAGCCCACAGACTTTATTTCTTGTCATCCATTCCCTCTGCTTTCTCTCTGTTCATATTGAACATCTTTTCTATTTTCCATGAACACAGAATGTTATCTCTTAAGGTAATTTATAATTAAAGTGAAAAAGAAAATTTACTTCATGAATACTGTTTGAGTAACTTCTGAAGGATGTTTCACTGAAAATAAAAATTGGGTTTATATCCCATTGATTAAATTCAAATGATAACTAGTAAAATATATATATGACTTGCAGTTTGATACTATGAGAAGAATCAAAGCTTAAAAGTCCTTGATTCAGTTCTGTTATATTTAGGCCACTCAAAGAAATTTGTGAATGATGGATATTGGTTTAGATTTTGGATTATGTCTATGCAGGATCATGTATGCTCTCACATGATTTTGTGTCATATAATAGACTTATGCAGATGGTTGTAACAAAGAATAAAAAGAAAATTTGAGTTCTATTGTATCAAAGCATTTCCCACATGAACTGTGGATAAAGATCCAAACGTGATTTGCTAATTAAGTTACAGTTATCTCTAATAGGTAATCTCATAGGCCATCATTTGACATTTTAAAAGAAACAAATAAAAAAAGAAGGAAAAATGTTTTGAATTTACTCTTTTCCTCACTAATAGGATACATTTGATTATACATTTTAGATGTTTTAACACAATCTTCTTTTAAAATATAGTCTCTACTTTGACCTGTAGGTCTTTTGATCTAAAAAAAATATTGAAAATAGTCAATGGTATTTGCATTTCAATCTAGATTATAATAAACTGCTTGACTTTAAGGAAAGAGTTACAGGGCTGGAGCAGTGGCTCAGCGGGTTTGGAACTTGCCTGGCATGCACGAGGATGCAGGTTCAAACCCCAAGCACCACAAACACACAAAAGTGCAGGAGCAACAAATCCACATGAAAAACAAAATGGAAATTGATTCTCTCTGTCTCTCAGTCTCTCTCTCTCTCTCTCTCTCTCTCTCTAAAAAGAAGAAGAAGAAGAACAGGAAGAGGAGGAGGAGGAGGAGGAGGAGGGGGAGGAAGAGCTACAGAGATGTTTAAGAGTATGGATCTGAGAGCCCGAATACTAACATTTGGATCCCAGCTCAGCTATTCCGGTGCTGTGCTATTTTAAAATATTAGGCAAGTTATTGATATCTCTTTACCTCAGTTTCAGCATGTGTAAAATAGGAATGATAATTATGCTCATCTTTTAAGGTCATTATGAATATTAAATGAGTCAATATATCTAAAGTAGTGTGAATATTATCTGGAATTTTCTAAGTGATAGGAGAGGGGTTTGTTAAGACCAGTGGACCAAACAGGTCCTACATGGTGCTATGCAGCCATCCCCCACATTATGCATTAACAATGATCCTGCAAGGATATAACATTCATCAGCACAGTCACAAACATTCTACAAGAACCTCTCTTCCCATGGACTCCTTAACTGGTAAATGATGCTTGAATTACATAAAATATGAATGTAGAAGAAGAAGCTGCCACATTTAAAAATTACTAGCATTAAATTTATTTAAATATTAAGGTTAACTTTTGGTAGTAAAGATGATAAAGAAATACCTTCAAGCCCGGCACTGTGGCACCTGCCTGTAATACCAGCAGCTCAAGAAGCTGACGCAGGCAGACTGTAAGTTCAAAGCCAGCTTTCATCAACATGTTGAGTTCCTAAACAACTTAGTAAGACCCTGTCTCAAAATGAAAGCTTTAAAAAGGGTTGAGGATGGGCTCAGTGGTTAAGGACCCCTAGGTTCAATCCCTGGTACCACAAAAAGAAAGAAATATCTTTATCTTCATGATATATGGAGTATAAAATCCAGAACTTATAGTTGTCTAATTTCAGAAACCACGTTATCATTTTTAGGTATGTAAAAGAAAATAAGAAAAACAAAAAGGAAATGAACCACATTGTGAGAGAATAAATGTTTTGTTTTTGTGATTGTTATTTCTGGAAACAGGAGGGATTTAAATTTTTATGTAGCAGAAAGAACTAAAATCATTAATTTTTTTGACTATATTTTCTACGAGACCACTTTCAGGAACAGATTATGCCATTGGAGTAAGTGTCCAAGAGTCCTCCTACCCCAGGTATACACTAGAAGGTTAGCCACCAGCAGTGTTAAAATAGGTTCCTCTGAGAAGACATGAGTAAGGAAGTAAAGAGTGATCCAAGGTGGAGCTGCCAGGCCTAGGGCAGGCATGGAGACTTCTCTGGCTCAGTCAGATCACTGAGCCTTCTCCAAGATTCACCTTCACCTTCTCTGCCATCATTATAGGCATGAGGTTGGAGACTTATAGTCTTGACTTAACGTTCTGGCTCTGATTTATAATTGTCTATGTGTTCACCAAGAGCTCTAGTTATTGTAGTAAAGTATGTCAATGTTACCATCATTATTACTATTATTGTTATTATAACTATTTTCAAACAGCAATTGATTGGGTAGGAATATTATGCTGTTCATTTACTAACTCATCCCTGAATTCACCATTTGATCTCACAGTTAATCTCTCAGACTGGATCTGATGTTTGTTGTTTCTGATTTAGACACCCTAAAAGGTGTCTTTCTCAAAATATTAGTATTATCCCTAAAAAATTTTAAAGATATAAATTAGCAAAATTAAATTTCACAATTTCTATTTTGTCTTTATCATCTATTTACTAATCATCACTTACTAAGTTGTTCTTTTATTTAGTGGTTATGTTTAAGAGGCTAGTTTATGGTCTGGGAAAATTTACCCAAGAAAGGACACAGCCTTCTGTATTTTGCCATTATGAGACCAAATTCTACAATTTTACATCCCATTATGGTTAACCTTAGTTACACGCATCTCATTTTACATTTTGTACATGTTCTAATTTATCCCTGAGTCTATTAGAGAGTTTTCTGTACTACACGTTGTTTTGTGAAATTTGTCCTAATAATCCCTGAAGGACAATTAGGAAAAAATAAAATTATTAATAAACATCGAAAAATGTTTATTGAAAAATTCTTCCTCTCTCAGGATAGACTCCTCTTTATAAAATAACTGTGTGAATCTATCTTTTTAAAGGCAACCTGACAATATTTGCCAATAGTTAATCGTATAATAAGAAAGACATTCAAATTAACATTCTCTTTACAAATGCTGATGACTTGTGAAGTAGACACAGGGAGAGAGCTTGGGAGAAGTGCATGAGCTCTGCCTCCCACCCAGACTTACAGAATGAACCACAGCATTTTCTCCATAAAAGAGATGCTTGCATTTATTTTTCAGAAGCATCAACATTTCTGTGAAAATGAAAAATTGGAAGTCAAAAGGACAATTTTTTTTTAAATGGGGAAAACAGGATAGAATCTGGGATATAATACAGCAACAACTGAAAATTAAATTATTTGTAAATACCGTTGAATAATCATAACTAGTTTATTTTGAAAAAAGTATCACAGCAAAATCAATGGGTTTTTTAATTATGATTTTTAAGGCTCTCTTTTCCTTATAGAAAAAGAAAACCTTATATACAGCTTTTATTTATTTGCCTTGTATCTATATGAATTGAGAAACAGGTTGGTAAAATGTAGGAAGCAAATACGTAGAAAAAAAAGAAGTTTCTTCAAAGCAGAAAACAGTTCACAATAGCTGGACTCCTGCTCGTTATATAACAATATTCTGAACTTAAATTTTTTTTGTAATTTGCATTTCTTCAAGCAAAAAAAAAGTGTATATGAAAATACAGAACAGAGGGTTTAATATTGGCATATTTTTATATGTACAACTGAAAGTTTGAGAAGCTGAAATGTAATTTCATCTAATGAATGTTTTATTCTAAAACTAAGATGCCTTTGACAATATATCTCACAAGATAGGCAGAAGCATTTCATACACGTACATTTCTCAAACCTGCAGTTCACCCTCATTCTAAACAATCCAGCCATATAATTCTGTCCTTGAGACTGTGAACAATCAGCCTCAGCCCTGTCATCAAAAGAGGCAGAAGGATGAAGTCAACTGACAGTATGAATCACTTAGCAGGAATATTATGATCAATTCAGATGAAATAACTGCAAAAATAAACTGGCTGCCCATTAAATTAATCGCTTTGAGTTCCTTCTAGCCATGGAAACACTTTAGATAGAAAAAAAGAATGAAATAAATGAAAAATAATTTTCAAAAAAGGAAATGAAAATGATGGTGAGCAAAATATTAACCCGTGGGATGGACTTCAACTTGCCCCTGCCTCTAGGAGTCCGCCAGCTTGTGCACTCAATAGGACTCATGAGGTCATGAAGGAACCTGATCTTGGGCTCTCTGATGTTGTCAGAGCTCAACAGTCAAGTCTGTGCTGCTGACAATTATGCCATGACTTGCAGAAAGAAAGTTATCAACAACACTGAGATCTGCCAGCCTTTGTAGATCAATAGTCCCCAGATCAAAATTCAAAAGCAAAGAAAATCAAAGAGTGCATGGTGATTTTCTGGATGATCTAAACACCTTATTATCAGTGTTCCTTATTTGTTTTGGGTTATTTAAATCTTCATAAAATAATGCAAATTCTCTTTGAGTTATATTTTAAAATGAAGAACTTTGATGAGGTAGGGTTCTAGATACTCAGTGACCATAAAAATCAATTAAAATGACTCAATGGTTTATTTATCTTTCCCATTTCAGATAAGGGGACGTAAAATTGCTTATAGCATCATGATCAACTTCAGAATTTGTTTTCTGACAAATAGTAGATCAGTACTATGTATGCACATATGTGCATGTGCACACACTCATCCCCATCTTTACATTGCAATTCTTCATTCAATAAGGACCTATTGAGTCTATTTCATATGATGTTAGATTCTAACTAGACAATCTTAAATTCTATGGTAATAAAAATGAATCCAGGTCATTGCTATACAGATGCTCACAGGTGAAATACTTCCTATTAAAACAAGGAGTATTCAAACATATTAACATAGAAAGTCAGATTTTGAATCCAATTAGGCCCCTCATTATAGAGCAAAGTTACTCAAATGTGGATATTTTCATATTTTAACAGTATTAAGAAGGATAGCAGCTATCATTACTTGATATTTTGAGAGACAGATATTGTGCTAAGGACTTGATATATAATATAGATCTATTTAGCAAACATTTATTGGCATCTACTTTGTAACACAAACTAGTTGGTGTAGGCTGAAGCTTCTATGTATTTTCAAACAGAAAATCTGGCACAGAGTATAAGAGACACAGTTCAAGGTAAGTGATGATTAACTTCAACTTCTATAAGCAAGTGACTGTGATATAAGGAAGTCCTATCTTCTTCTAACACCTCTTATTTTTTATTTATTCACTGTGAAGCAATAAAGTGTACAAGAAATTATAAATTCCAAAAAGAGCTACTAAGCTCTCTCTTCCTTTCTATTCTGTAGCAGTTTAGTGTAGAGCAAAAACCACAAAAATAAAAACTAGATGAAAAAATAAAATTAGCTCTCTTTCTCTCTTAAAAAATAAAAGGATCAGAAAATCAGATAGTAGTCTTAAGCAATATAATATTTAAAAACAAACATGATGAAGGAGTCTTTTTGGGAAGGTTGTGGAACTCCTCCAATGAGAGTTTAAGAGACACAATTCTGCCAGTGGTAAGCAAAAAAAATCAATCCCAATGAGCAACACGATGTTTGAAAATAAAATGTAACACAATTGTGTATGTATAGCACACTCTTACATACTTAATGGCTGTCTCAAAACTCCATGTTGGGGCTGTGGTGGCGGCTCAGCAGATACAGTGCTTGCCTGACATGCACAAGGACACAAGTTCTAACCCCAGAACCACGTACACAACAAACTGTTGGAGAAATGAAAGTCACATGAAAAACTGAATAAAGATTGTTTTTCTCTTTCTCTCTCTCTCTCACCATCCCTCTCTCTTAAAAACAAAACAAAACAAACGAAAAAAACAAAAACAAAAAAGCCCTACATGTCATGCAGAGTAGAAATACACTGGTGAAAGCAAATGGCTCAGTCAATCTTTTCTTGGTCTACCTAAGATCCAAATTGTCCTAAGGCAGTGAGTCTTTTTCCTGTCAATTGTGCAAGCAGAGATACCAGTTATAGTCCAAGAAATTGGCAAGAAAGAGGTGAATTATCTCTCAGATCTGATATTTTGGTTTTATATATTATATGGAAATTAAAAGACCATTTAAAATTAAAGCAAACATCATCCCCTATCATACCACAATAATGAGCCATACTGCTTAAGACTTGGATCCCAAGAGCCTCTTGGAGAAGCAACGATTCAGAATTTCTTTCTCTTGCATGGGCCACATCTGGTCAACAGGTGACATGCATTCCTTGCCCTGCCACTGCACTAGCAATGCTATGCTTTTTCAAGGGTAAGGCACTAGTTCACAGGGTCTCTCACTTTCAGTTCATAGGATTTCTTCAGAGGCTCTGGGAAAGATTTGTTGAAGAAGATAATAGCTGGTAAATTATATAAAAATCTGGCAAATTTTCAGAGGCACAATTTAGAACTGGGAAACAGTGAATTAGTGTTAGACAAATCAAACAAAATGAAAATTTCCTAAGTAAATGAAAATAGGTCATTATTAAAGCTAGGAAATCAAACTGTTGGAAGGAAAGATGAAGCAAGCTACATAGTTCATGATTAATTCTGAATACTTTAATTACAACAGGGCAAACATGAACATTAATTTAAACAATTATGATACACTGTGTCAAGAGGATGAGAGGATCAATACTGTGCACATTTGTGAAGGAGGGTGGAAAATTAAAGAAAGTAAATTCTCATCTTTGAGAGTGAGAAACCAATTGATAAAGCCTATTGATAAAAACTCAAGAAATAGCCATAAGCATGCTATTTAAAGATATAGAAAGATCTTAAAAGAATCAACTAATATATTTAAAAGTGGTTGCCTCTGTGTGACAAAAAAACGACTACAATAAGAACACAGGAAATTGCTGATTTAGTAGTGAACCTAATAGAACTATTTCATTTTTCAGATTACATGCCCATATAACTTTGAAATAAAAGTAAATAGAAAAATACTATACTTCATATATTGAAAGACAAATATCAATTTTTCTTAGTACATTTTGAATTTATTTGAGGTTAAGTTCTCTTATACAAGGTATGTAAGCTTTAGAGTCTAGTTGAAAATTTAGGAATACAAAATAAAAAATAAATATATTTTAGTAAATGGCAAAATCTTGCAAAGCTACTAAGCCTAAAACAAATATTTCTCAAAATATCCACTATGGAAACTATAACCACCTTCAATGGCAATGATCTGTGGCTACAAAGAAAGAAAATCTATTACAAAAAACTCAGATTTATATACATAATAAGTCATTTATAAAATATTGAAAACAGTACACACATACGAAAATGTCATGGAAAGTTTGCTATACTCATCTCACAATTAGTGATATTATGCAGAACTCAACAAACTCTCACACATCAAAACTGAGTCCTGCAATGTGTCTTTCAAAACTTTGACCTTCATGGTGAAACTAATAGTGACAATATCATTCATCAGTCACTTTCAAAAATTCATTGGTGATGATTTGAAAACTATTTAATTTAATCTCCTCATGGAAACTACTTTTGGATGTTTTAGTTTCAGCTATAAAAATATTAATGATTAAAATTACAATACATTTTAAGTCCAAATAATTGCATTATTATAAGTTTTAAACTGATCCAATTGAGCACTAATTAACATTATTATTTATAGACAGAAAAGAGAACTGACAGATTCCTGAATGCCAGGGATCTCTAAGTGTCCAAGCTATAGATGTATCCTAAGATACAGATTATATATAGAATGAAAGCTTAACCATTTTAACCAAAATTTTCATTTTGTTTTAATATTTTCCCAATCATATGAGATAGTAAAACAAGTGTAGAAGAAATCTAGCTTAAAAATTCAGAAAATAGAACAAAAATGAACCCAAAGACCTAGAGCACAACTTTCTTCTACTCCCGTGCGATTCTACACCCATCTTAACTCATCATTGTCACAGGAGAAATCACATACATGAATGCCACTCCTATGTTTCTCTAACCTTAAATCCTATAATCAGCAATGTCAAAACCCACTTTCCTGTAAACTTAACCAAAAATGGATTGTATATCTCCTTCTGGGGGTGCACAAAGTTGGGTAAGGAAAGCAATCAAAATGAAATGTGGGAATATTTCCCCATAGAGGTATATATATATATCTAAAAAAAATGAACATATACATTTTCCAACTTATTGTCCACAAATATGGTGCAAGGAGAACTTTGGAAATTCTGCTTATGATTTAGGAGCCCAGTCAATTATCATGGAAGATAAACAAACTGAGAAAAGATGAGATCAACTGATTGACAGTATCATTTACAGAATACGATATTGCAAAGCCTGGGCAATTGAATCCAAGTATGATTATACAACTTTAAGCAAGGAAGAAAACAAAAACAACACAGTCAAACTTCAACAAAATTTTTGTGGAATTACCAATCTGCCAATTACCAATACAGATCCAATGCTGTATTCCAATATTTACCTTCTATACTATTTTTTCTTTGATATTCCTTATATTAAAATCTTCATGCAAATATGCCTGGAATTTCCTAAAGCCTGTAGGCATGCCATGATTAAAACAGATCCTAAATGAATGTGTGTTAACACACAAACAGATGAAGAAAAATCAAAATGGGCCCTTTAAGATACAGGTACTAATTTAGCATATAAAATATATTTCTACCTAGAATCAAAAGTTGAAATGTGTAGTTGAAAATAGTAATTCATGATTTTTGCTACATTGATTAGGAGACTTTTTATTCCTGTTTTACAAATAATGAAACTGAAAACATAAGACATTAAGTAACCTGCACAAAAATACACAAATGTGTGTTGGTATCTATATCCCAATGTGTCTCAGCCATTATGCAGGTGGTTTTATTAAAACACTCAATGTCCTATCAAGCATGGAAGAGCTTACGGCATTATTAGTTAGACATGGGGTTAATTGCTTATACTGTATAATTTGAGGTGCATTAGAAAGAGTCTATTCCCATTAACCACTGCTCCAATTTTTCTTGTGTCACCATTAGGGATGCATTGATTTGGGATATGACACTCTATTAAAACGGGAAATGAAATATGGCAGAATGGTATGGATCATTAGATTTCTAGCTGATAACAGAATCAGTCAGGACATAAGATGTAAAATAAGTATCAGTAGAAAGGAATAAAAATATGAGCAAATACTTGTAATATTCCCAAAAGTACATTTGATCTACTTTTCCACTTTTTGACATTTGGTTGATGGACAACAGGCATTACTCTTTTTTGATATCTACAAAACAAATCTAGAATGTTAGGCAAAGCAAAGGCTAAAGAGTTCAAAGCCAAATGAAATTTCAAACCAAATGAAATTGTTTAGAACGTCCATTATAGAAACCCATTTGGCTCAAGAAATTACATAAGGAGAAAAGTTAGCATTTCAAAATTGAGAAATCTAACAGAGACAGTTTTATTCCAGAAAAGCTGAAAAACACCAGCAGCACCTCAGCTGCCAGGGATGTTTCCTCTTTTGAAATAGCACATCCTAGAAGAAATGAATAGCAACAAGAAGAGAATGGAGACAGCTCCTACTGAGCTCAAACCTTCACGCTTGGCCCAGTAACTCCGACAAGGAGTGTGAGTTGGTGTCTAGAGATGAAATCCTTTTGTCATCTCAGATCAAAAAGAAAACTTGACTTCATTCTGAGACTGGAATGTGTCAAAAGACTATTGGTATTCTTGGCAAAGGATTAGTCACTTTCTGCTCGCTGAACTTACACAAAGAATCAAGGGGAGTGGAGTCTTGTGGAGTTAAAATAACTGCACCGTCTTTCTGGAAACATTTCAATCAATAATAATAATGCTAATTAGCAATAACAACTAATTTGGCCAGATATTTGTATTTAAGGTATTACTGTACTTGCTTGATAGAGACTATCTCATTTAAAACTCCCAATAACTTTATGAAGTACTCACTGCCCTTTGATTTGAAATCGGCTCTGAGTATGAAGCTCTGATTATTCTGAATCACTAAATACACAATCATTTGAGTTTTATTGACCTTTGAGAATTTTGTAGATTGTTATTTTAATGAGACTCATCCTGACTAGAGTTTTTTCAACTGCATTTGTGGAAAAATATCTTTCTCACTTTCTCTGAAGGAATATTTGAAAACAGAATATATAGAAATGAATATATTTATCTATATAGCATATAGAAATTAATAGACTTGTATATATATCTTATATATGTGCACACACACACACACACATATATATATCCTATATAACTGAGTAGAATAGCAACACATTTTCTTAATACTGAAATGGTACAAAAAGTAAATTTAAATTTTTTTCATTATAAACTGAAAAAAATACCCTGTGGTTAAAATCTCCTTGAATATCTAATTCTAAAAGTGCCACTTTTTGAATAGGATTATGAATGCTGAAAAATTCACCTTGTACTCTGCTTACTAAAAGCATTTATTAGGCCAAGGTGGATGCTGACACACTCATAAAATGTTCTTCTTATAAAGCACACAGCACAAGAGAACAGCTAAATAAAATGACTCATAAAAACTGTTTCCATGTAGACAACTCAAAAAAAAAAAAAAACCAAAAAACCAGATTTTGCTGTCAGGCAATTGTCTGAGTGTCTAAGCTCAGAGCAGAATCCAGGTGGCAAAAATGTTCATTGGTATAGCCAAAGTAGCAACACAGTGTCTTCAAGGAATAAAAACAAAGGTCCCAAATAACTGGATGGTAATGTGAGTTGGAGCACACCCCACAGCTGGCAAGATAAGACTGGAGAGATATAATCCTCAACCTACAGAAGGAAGAAGAGCAGCTATGGCCATGGGAAGCATGTCAGCTTCAGGTGAGAGGCGGCTGTCATCCTGGCAAATGCATGGTACAGCTGCACCTTACTGCCTGCATCTGTGCAATAGAGACATCAGGACCCCATACTCTTCTGGGGTTACCGGTCTTTGAATGAATTTGGTGGAAAAGTGCACATACTTACATACACATGATATTCGATGTAAAATCCAAGATACCCCAATCTCTTAATGATGAGTACCCATGAATTAAATTATTGGGTGGTATTTCGCAGATCACCACCCCCTTTCATTTTTTCTCTTTCTGGTACAAAAGAAGGTATTTTGCACAGAATAAATAAGATTCTATTTTGTTTATTAGAACTATTTCCAGAGTTTAGATATCATATTTAAATAAAGAATATTTAAATAAATAATGAAAATGATACTGTGCCCCCATGTGTGTATTTATATGTTTAGATATGTGAACTAGCATGATTTATCCACTTTTTTTAACCCCTAAAATCCAGGTTACTTGGGGTTCTACTTTCCCATACTGTTCCAACAAGCATCTCGTCACCAGTGACTACTCTCTTTCCGGAGAGTTCAAGGTGGTTGGATCTCTGGACTGAGGCAGATTTCATGTTTGCTGGAAAAATCAAGGGCAACTTAAAATCATCTTTTGATGAAATTGACAATTACACTATTCCCTGCAGATGTCACAGAAACTGGTCCTGGCTTCTCTAGTCGGGCACTTCTAATGATCAAATCACCACTTTCTGGATTATTTGCTAGAAGAGCTCTTGGAACATGGAGAAAGAAAGCTGGATGCATTGGTGCACACCTGCAATCCCAGCAACTCGGGAGCCTGAGACAAAAGGATGGCAAGTTCCATACCAGAGTGGCCTCAACAACTTAGCAAGGCCCTAAGCAACTTAGCAACATGCTGTGTCAAAATAAAAAATAAGAAGGACTGGGAGTGTGTCTTATTAGTTAAGCATCTCCAGTTTCAATCCCTGGTGCTAAAAATAAAAAATAAATAAAAAAAGAGACAATGAGAGAGAGAGAGAGAGAGAGAGAGAGAGAGAGAGAGGTGTCTGAGAATTGCAGGGCCTTATTCAGGCCTGCTCTGATCAGAGGGTAAGGAAAAGCAGGACCCTCTGTAGTTTAGCTGCAGATGTCTGGTAAGATGAACCATTTTCTTCTTTAATTATAAATTTTGAGGTGTCTAAGAACTATAAAAGTGAGCCTGTTCATCCAGAGGGTTGTGAAGGTGTATATGTGCAGACAGTATATGAGAATGTATTTTTCAAATTACTTTGCCTGTTTGACTTGTAACTTTTAAGTATTTGCAACTACAGTGTGCACAGTTCCATTTGTATGCTTGACCCAGGACCACAATGTTGCAGATGAATCAATCCTCCCTCCCCTGCTCCAAGATTGTCCCTTCACACACAACTCAAATATCAAACCACCCTCATCTTATCACTTCTGGAGTAAAATCCTCTGCTTCCTACTTCACTGTTTTCCAAATTTCTTATTTAGTATATATACTAGGCCATGTGTCTTCTTAGCACAATCCTTGTTTGTAAATCAAGTATACATTTGCAAATTTTATATGATATGCATTTTAATACCTCATTTAGAAATAGACTAGAAGTAATCGTTAAACTCTAAATTTTGTGAATGCTTCAGGAATAGGAGGATAAAATCAGATAAAGAGAGGTGTGAAAAACCATATAGAATTTAATAGTTCAAGATATTTGTCTCACTAATTATTTCAAATCATTTTTCTAAATTTTTACATAATGAAAGCAATTTTAAACATTTAGAACTTGGCAAAAACTTGGGAACTTAAAACTGCTGTAGATTGAAAGGATAAAGATTCAAAATACAAAGAAAGAGTATAATTATAAAATGTCCTGTTCCTCAAACATAGAACTTAACTTTTTTCTTGCAAAATAAGGATCCAAATGATTCTTTTAATGATGTCAGTCTCCTTGAAAACACTTTGAAACCTAGTTTTTCCAGGTTCAGCACATAGATAACATTAACTAGAGAAAGATATCTGTATTACAAAAATAATTCAATTTTCATATTTCATTATATATCTTCATTTTTTTAAACCTCTTGGCTTTTATTTTCTTACTTATTTTCTATTGATTCATTATAGTTGTACATAAGGATGGGATTTGTTTCCACATATGCACACAAGATAGCAATATAATTTGGTCAATATACCCCCAGAACCCCTCTCCCACCTCCCACTTGCCATCCCTCAGTCCCTTGCCTCTCTCTCTGGATCATATGTTTCCTAAAACACCCAAATATTGGGTCCCAGGAGGCACACCATCATGACACCACCAGGAGGACCCTGTCTGGAGCAGCCCCCACCTGGGACCTACTGGAGCACAATCCTTCACATCTGGAACAGCCCCTGCCTATCCAACTCCGTGAAGTGCCAACAGGGCCTCTTTTGGTCTCAGCCAACTGGTGCCCAAGACAATACAGGTTGTCAAGACACCACTGGTAAGACCCCCAACCAGAGCAGCAACCATCAGCTGCCTGAGGAACCATGTGCAGTTCCGGGCCTGTTTTGGTCCTGGCTGGCAGGTAATCAGGATACCACTGGGAGAACCTCTGTCCAGAGAAGCAGCCACCCAGTGTGCCAATCTGTGGTTCCTTTGGTCCCCTCTGGCAGGCAATCAAAACAGCCCTGGGTAGGTCCCCGAGTGGGGCAGCACCTCACCAGCTGAAGAACTAGCCCAAGCCTCATCTGGCCCTGGCCTGGCAGGGGCCCAGGTAAACCTAAGTTCAGATCTGCACTCTTTAGCCTGTATCCAAAGGTTGGAGCACAATGAGGACCCACCCAGGCAAAAACAGCATTAGAAAAAGGTGATCATTAAAGAGGAGATAGCAGATCCATCCCTTTGACTTTGCAAGGAGAAACCACCTGGAGAACTGCCTACCATCCCTGCAGGAAATCTCAAATCAGAGATCCAGAAGAAGCTCTTCAAAAATGAAGAATCAAACTAGGAAAGGTTATAGCCAATGACATCCACAGTTTGAGGATGAAAGGATGGAAAAAATATCTACCAGGCATATAGCCAAAGAAAGCAACCTGGAGTTGCAATTCTTATACCCAATATGGTGAACTGCAAGCATAAATTAATCAGAAGAGATAAAAGAAGGCCACTGCATCCCAGTAAAGGGAACAATACAGCAGGAAGATAGAACCATAGTAAATATATACTCTCCAACACCAACACCCCTTGGAGTAATGTGGGAAAATTACTCCAAGACATAAAACCACTGTGGACCTCAACACAATAGTACTGGGAGATTTTGATACTCTTCTATCACCAATAGACAGATTGTCAAAGCAAAAGAACAATAAAGATATCTCTAGTCTAAACAACACCATAAATCAAACAGACTTAACAGATAGCTATAGAATATCTATTCCAAATTGGCAGAGTATACCTCCGTCTCAGCAGCACATGGATCCTTCTCCAAAATAGATCATATTCCAGTTCACAAAGGAAATTTCAGCAAATATAAAAATGTAAATGTTATTCCATATATCTTATCAAACCATAATGCCATGATCTTAGCAATTAAGAGCAAAAATCATCACAGAACACACACACATATACATGGAGATTGAATAACACCCTATTAAAAGAAGAATGGATCCAAGAAGACATGAGAACACTAATTGAGGAATTCTTGGAAGAGAATGAGAATGAAAACACAACATATTGAAACCTCTGGGAAACCATGAAAGCATTTTTAAGGGGAAAATTTGTAGCACTGAGTGTCCACATTAAGAATCAGGTGAGATACCTAACAAATAAGCTTATGCTCCAACTCAAATCTCTACAAAAAGAAGAACAATCTAATCCCCAAATTAGCAGAAAACAGGAAATAATCAAGATCAGAGCTGAAATCAATGAAATTAAGAACAACAACAACAAAAAAAACCCAATAAAAAGAATAGACAAAACAAAGAGCTGATTCTTCAAAAAAATAAATAAAATTGACAGATGCCTAGCTTATTTAACTAAAAGAAGGAGAGAATCAAAACAAATCAACAAAACCACCAATGAAAATGGGGTGATCACCACTGACCAACTTGAAATCAAACAGATTATCAGAACATATTTTGAAAAACTATACTCCTCTAAATCTGATAATCTGGAGGACATGGATAAATATCTAGACTCATACAACATTCTCAAGTGACAAAGGAAGAAATTGAAATCTTAAACAGTCAAATAACAGGCACCAAAATCCATACATCAATCAAAAGTCTTCCAAAGAAGAAAAACTGAGGACCTGATGGATTCCCCACTGAGTTTTACCACATTTTTGAAGAAGACTCAACACCTCTCCTTATCAAGCTATTCAAGAAATTGAAAAACAGGAAACTCTCCCAAACACATTTTATGAAGCAACCATAACTCTAATACAAAAACCCAATAAAGACACATCAAAAACAGAAAGCTACAGACTAATATCCCTCATAAACATCGATGCAAAAATAATAAAGTTTTCTCAAACTACATTCAAAAACACATCAAGAAGATAATTCATCATGATAAAGTGGGCTTCATTCCAGATATGCAAGGCTGCAAATATGCAAATCAATAAATGTGATTCATCACTTAAACGGAATTAAGAACAAAAACCATATGATCATCTCAATTGATGCAGAAAAGGCCTTTGATAAAATACATCACCCGTTTATGATCAAAACTCTAGAGAAATTAGGGATTAAAGGATCTTAACTTTGTGAAGGCCATATATGCCAAAACCTCTGCTAGTATAACAATAAAAGGAGAAAAGTCGAAAGCATTTCCACTTAACTTGGGAACAAGACCAGGCTGTCCTCTCTCACCACTTTTATTCAATATCATTCTCAAGACTCTGGTTCAAGTAATCAGGCAAGAGAAGGAAATCAATGGGATAAGAATAGGAAGGCAGGAAGTCAAACTATCTCTTTTTACTGATGACATGATCCTATGTCTGAAAGATCCAAAAATAACTCCACCAAAAACTGCTTGAGCTTATAAACAAATTTAGCAATGTAGCAAGCTACAAGATTAACACCCATAAATCAATAGCTTTCCTATATAGTAATAATAATAATAGGACAGAAGAAGAAATCAGGAAATCAGTCCCATTCACAATATCCTCTAAAAGAATAAAATGCTTGGGAATTAATCTAACAAGAGAAGTAAAAGACCTCTACAAGGAAAATAATCAAACACTGAAAAGAGAAATTGAAGAAGACCCAAGAAGAAGGAAAGATATTCCATGCTCTTGGTCATACAGAGTTCATATAATCAAAATGATCATTCTTCTGAAACCACTATACAGATTCAATGCAATCCCCATCAAGATGCCAATGTTATTCTTTGCAGTTATAGAAAAAAGCAATTATCAAATTCATTTGGAACAACAAGAAACCCAGAATAGCCAAAACAATAGTAAGCAAGAGAGATGAAGCAGATGCTTTTGCAAGACCAGATCTAAAATTATACGATAGAGTTGTAGTATTAAAAACACCACAGTACTAGTATCACAATAGAAAGGAAGACCAATAGACTAAAATAGAGGTCTCTGAGATAAATCCACAAATCTTTAAACATCTGATATTTGACAAAGGGGGTCAAAATATAACATGGAGGAGAAAGCCTGTTCAACAAATGGCACTAAACAAATTGGATAGCCGCTTGTGGGAAGTTGAAATTAGATCCTTATCTCTCACCTAGCACAAAAATCAAATCTAAATGTATCAAAGAAATAGGAACTAAACCATTTACCATATAACTGCTAGAACAATTAGGAACAATAATTTAGCAAGTGGGAGCTGGCAAAGACTTCCTCAATAAGACTCCCAAAGTGAAAGAAGTAAAGTGAAGATTTAATGAGTATCTAATGAAGTATCTAAGGAGACAATCAACCATGTGGCCTATGCATCAAACCCATGAGAAGTCAAATGATTACACCATTATTTAATTCTGAAAAATTTACAATCATATATATATATATATATATATATATATATATATATATATATACATACACAAACACACACACTCCCAAAGTGAAAGAAGTAAAGTGAAGATTTAATGGGTGGGATGCCATTAAATTAAAAAGCTTTTGCTCAGCCAAGAAATTAGTCAAAACAGTCAAGAAACAACCTACAGAATGGGAGAGAATCATGGCCTGTGATTCCCCCTGACAGGGCACTAATATCCAAAATTTACAAAGAACTCAAAAAACTCAATAACAAAAATACAAACAATGCAATCAAAAAATGCACCACAGAGTTAAACAGAAACTTCTAAACAGAGGAAATAAAGCAAGCCAATGAATATATGAGAAAGTGTTCTAAAATATTGGTAATCAGAGAAATCCAAATCAAAACTACCTTAAGATTTCACCTCATTCCAGTCAGACTGGCAATGATGAAGAACACAATAACAGATGCTTGATGGGTTGTGGAGAGTGTAGTGTTCCTACACTAGCACACTGTTGGTGGAAGTGCAGACTGGTCCACCCACTCTAGAAAGCAGTGTGGAGACTCCTCCAAAAATTAGGCCTGGATCCGTCATATGACCCAGCTATCACTTTTCTGGGTATTTTTCCAGAGGAGTTAGAATCAGTTACATTAAAGCAACACAGCAAAATCCATGATCACAGCAGCTCAATTTACAATAGCTAAATTATGGGATCAACCCAGATGTCCTTCACTGGATGAATGGATCCGAAAGTTCTGGTATATATATATATATATACCATGGATTTCTACTCAGCTATTAGAAATAATAATATTGCAGCCTTTGAAGGTAAATGAATGGCAATGGAAGGAATCATGCTTAGTGAAGTTAACCAAACTCACAGAGTCAAGGGCTGAATGTTTTCCCTTATTGAGGCTAGAACTAAACCCAGTCTTGGGGGAAAGGTAGTCAAACTCATGTAGTAGACCCATGAAAAACCATACCAACATATAATCTAGGAGAACCATGGACATGTAGGTTGGGGAGGGAGGAAGGAAGAGGTGGGGGCTGGGAGAGGTAGGGAGGATAAAGAAGTATCTAAGGAGACAATCCACCATGTAGCCTATGCATCAACCTCATGAGAAGTCAAATGATTATACCATTATTTAATTCTGAAAAATTTACAATCATACACACACACACACACACACACACAAACACACACATATGTATATATATGCATATATACATTTTATATCTCTTATAGGGGGTAATATAGAAAAATCAAGAGACAGAGTAGTGGACAATGTGGTGGAAGCAATGATTTAGGACCAAATGCATATCATATTGTCACTTCATCTGCATTTAAGATGCTTTGACCACTCAACTCCTTAATAAAAATTTAAGATTGGAAGAAAAAGATGGTGGACTGACAGTTTGACTGCTTTGTGTTCAGCTACATAAATGGAGGAAAAATCTCCAGGATAGCTTCATCAATACGAAGTGTGTTTCAGGAATGATCACAAATGGAGCTCACAGTTTGTTTAGGGTGACCTTTGGAAGAGCTGAAAGTTGGATACCCTTAGTAGGGAAAAGATGGATTTTTACACTTTAACACTGGGTCGTGCAGCTGGTGCCAGGTATACCCAGCGTCCCTTAGTAACAAGTCAGTGAGGGAGGCGCTAATTCACCAGCTGAGGAGGACCCCTGGATGATAGGGAATCATGAATGTGGGTTATAGACCTTACTTCTGAGCTCCACTGGGAAAGTTGTTTCTCTTGGCTGCCTGCAGAAGAGAGAAATGGAATTTTTTTTCCAACAATACAATACAATATATTTATATTCTGAAAATTATATTTGTTTTTGTTTTTCAATCACAGGACTCCTCAGGACCAATTTCAGCCAGCTGGAGTGAGTCAGCAGTTCGGAACAAGCTACTACTTAATTGCATCAGGACCATTCTACAATTCAGACACTGAACTGGGAAGAGGAGATATGGGATAGGCCCTGCCCTCAACTAGCAAGGAGGGATTCGAGTTTGTGGAACGCAGGGGAGCATTGCTAACCTGGCACAGCCCCACAACCCACCCAGAAGGCTCACGGGACAACCCAAGAAGAGGCAGGAACAGAAGGAGATCTCTGTCCCAGTGCAAAAATCCAGGAGGGACCAGGAGTACACCCAGCAGAGAGACCTCTAAAACCAACTCAATTCGTTACCTTCAAGGAAACATCTACCCTGAAAGTTCCAGGATTTGGAGAATACCAGTCCTAAACTTGAGATCATGTAAACTCAAAAAGAAAGTCCCTGTAAACAAAACTTAGGTGGATACTTAACATCTGCCCATATTGTGCAATAGAATGGAGACCTTAGAGATTAGACTTCTAAGTTTTCATCCAGAAAAAAATTTTATTTTAGTTCTATTTCACACACACACACACACACACACACACACACACACATTTTTTCCCTTTTTTTTCTCCTTTCAGGTTTTTGACATGGACTGGATAGCCAACTGGATAAATTTTCAAAAACCCATAAAAATACTTGTTGTTTTTTTTTCATTTCCTATTTGTTTGTTTGTTAGTTTCAATAGACATTTTTTTAAGAGAGGACAATGAGAAAGAGACAGAGAGAATCAATTTATATTGAGTTTTTCACACTGGTTTCACTGTTCTGACAGTTAGTTGTGTACATGGGTGCTGGGGTTTGAACCCATGTACTCGTGCAAGCTGTGCAAGTGCCATAACCACTGAGCTACCGCAACAGTCCCTATTTGTTAGTTTTGATTGTAGTAGCTGTTTTGTTTCCTTAGTCCTTTCATCTTTCTTTCTATTTCCTTTCCTTCTATTCTCTGTTCTGTTCTTTTCTTTTTTCTCTAGCAAATCCTGTACTCCTCTATTTTCTCTCTGTACACATTCAGACAATACAACCTCCTTTCTAAACTCCTTTTATTTTCCCATCTCTCCCTGGCTTCTAGCTAGTCTATACCATTCAACCAACCATTACTAGTGCTGTGTAATCATTATCGCTGTAAATGTCAAACTCATTAATTATTGTATGCTTTGAAGCCTGACATAGGGGATTCTATGTTTGGCAGAAGCAAAGACTAACACTAACATTTGTTTCAGAGGTGGAATTTAAGCTTGGGTTATATTTGATACAAAATAACCAAATTATTACCATTTATTTTGCATTGACTGTTCGAACTGATGAAGTCATACTAGTTCAGGGGAGCTGAAAAATTTCAAGTAGAAATTTTAGTAGAGTATGAGTAAGGGATTGGACTTCTGAATTCAACTTCTTCAATATCACCTTATCTCAAACTAGGGACGCAACAAAATCCCCAATCCTACAACAAGGAAACACTCTAAAGAGAAACAAACAGAGAACTCAGACCAAGAATTTGCTTCAAAAGAGATAAGAAGCTCCAATACCATCAGAAAAGCCCCCAAGATAATTATTCACTGTCAGACCTGAAGTCACACTTCCTGTAACTGAAAGTGAGGATAAAGGGAAACAATTGCCCACCTCAACCCCACAATTCCCCATCCAAGGATTCCATGGTTGGGGTCTTGGATGAAAATCTAGAAACATATATCAATAATATGATTATTAAATCGTTCAAAGAATCAAAAAAAGATTTAAGGAAAGAGAAAAGAGAGAAATTCCAGGAGATGAGAGTTCATACACAGAAAGAGCTACACATACTTCAAAGAGATGTAGCAGAGTTTTTAGAATGGAAAAATACTGTCAATCCAATCAAAAGTTCTTAGGAAGATAATAATACCAGAATAAACTCAATAGAAAATAGAACCTTAACTCTCAAAGAATGAACAGCAGACAGGCTGAGCAATATCAAGGTAATGGAGCACAGACAAGAAAAGAAACTCATTGTACATGTTCAGAACTTCCAAGCAGTATTTAATGAGATGAGAAGAAATAACATGAGAGTAATTGGTATGAAGAAATATTGAACAACAAACAAGAGGCATTATAAACTTTCTAAGTGAAATTGCCAAGGAGATTTCCCCCCATACCAGAATTGATCCAGAAAATCAAGTTCAAGATTCCTATAGGAAACCAAAACCTAACCAAATGAGAAATACACTGAGACTTATCATCTATAGAATGAATAACTGAGAAATCAAAGAGAGAATCCTAAAAGTAGCCAGGGAAATGCACTGAATCACATTCAGATGCAGACCAATTTGGGTTACTATGGATTTCTCTGATCAGACAATTAAGGTCAGGAGAGCATGGAATGATATCTTTCAAACTGTAAAAGAAAACAGTTTTCAGCCAAAGATATTATACTCTTCAAAACTCAGCTTTAAATGTGATGGAGAAATTCAATACTTCAATGATAAATTCAAGCTAGCAACATACACAAACATAAATCCTACACTCCAGAAAGTTCTCAAGGACATACTTCATTCAGAGGAACATGCAATCAACTTCCAAATCTCTTAAATAAAAGAAAATCAATAAGCACAAATCACACCAAACATATCCAAGATGAAGTAAAACATAGCAATAGTCACAATGTCAGGGTTCCAGATTCCCATATATATTTTAATTCTGAATGTGAATAGACTCAATGCCTCATTCAAAGACACAGATTAGTTTACTGGATCTAAAAACAAAATCCAACAATATGCTTCCTACAAGAGACTCATCTCACAATCAAAAATAGAAACAGACAGACGGTGAAAGTTTGGCAAAATGTGTACCAGGCTTGTGGCTTGAAAAAGCAAGCTGGTGTTGAGATCTTAATATCTGATGAAGTTAATTTTGATTAAAAACTAGTCAGAAAGGAAAAGAAGGTCACTGTATCATAGTAAAAGGAACAATTCATCAAGGAGACATAATGATAGTTAACATTATGCTCCCAATTACAACCATCCCAAATATATGGGGAAAGTGCTCAAGCATATTAGACCTCTTATTGATCTCAACACAATAAAACTAGGGGACTTGAATACACCATTATCAACAATAGACAGATCATCAAAACAAAAAATCAAAAAAAGATATCTCTGACCTAAACAACTCTATTAATCAACTGGACTTAACAGACATTTACAGAATATTCCATCCGAAATTGGCTGGATATACCTTTTTCTCAGCAGCCCATGGATCCTTCTCCAAATTAGACCACATTGTAGCCCATAAAGCTAACCTTAACAAAAATAAAAAAGTTGATATAGTCCCATGTATCCTGTCAGACCGCAATGATATGATCTTACCAATTAACAGCAAGAAAAAGAACAGAAACTATTCAAGTACTTAGAAATGAATAATCCCCTCTTAAACAAAGAATGGATAAAAGAAGCAATGAGAACTTAATGCGCTCGACCAGCGAGGCACCAATAACGACATGTACACTCTTGTTGCTTGCGGAGATCTCTCTTTAATCAGGAAGTTACACTGCTTATATAGCGAAAGTAGTCCAATCAGCAGGTTGTTGCTACGAGGAAGAAAACTCTGCCGGCTCCTATTGGTTGTCCCTGGCGGTCAGATATTGCAAGCATACGAACCAGGAACAGCACAAGATCAGCTGATCAGGCTTGGCCAGCCGCCAGCCGCCAGCCGCCATCTTAAAGCTGCCTGCGTGGCGTGGCCTCAGGGTGCTGCCCACCACAAGAACAGAAGTAAAAAAATTTGGGGAAATGAATGAAAATGATCAAACAGTGTATCAAATCTGTGGGATAGTATGAAAGCATTTTTAAGAGGTAAATTTATAGCACTGAATGCCTTCATCAAAAATCAGAAAACATCCCAAATAAATAGTCTTATGCTCCAACTCAAATCCCTACAAAAACAGGAACAATCCAATCCCAAACCTAACAGAAGACAGGAAATAACCAAAATTAGAGCTGAAATCAACGAAATTGAGAAAAAAAATACAAATTATCAACAAAACAAAGAGTTTGTTCTTTGAAAAAAAATAAATAAGATAACCAAACTCCTTGCTAACCTCACCAAAAGGAAGAATGAAGTGAAGCAAATAAACAAAATCAAAGATGAAAACAGAGATATCACAACTGACTCAACCAAAATCCAAAAGACTATTGGAACTTATTTTGAAAAATTATACTCTGCCAAGTTTGATAATCTGGAAGAAATAGACAATTATCTTTCCATTTACAACATTCCCAAATTAACATGGGAGTACATTGAAAGTCTAAATCAACCAATCTCAGGTAGCAAAATCCAAACAAGTATAAAAGGTCTTCCAAAAAAGAAAAGCCCAGTACCTGATTGATTCATAGCAGTATTCTACCATACCATTACAGAAGAATTAACACTGATCCTCTACAAGTTTTTCCATGAAATTGAAAAGGCTGGAACACTCTCACTTTTTAACTCCTTAACAAAATTCTAGATATCTGGATCCAAAAATACATCAAAAAGATAATACATCATGATCAAGTGGGCTTCATTCTAGGAAAGCAGGGCTGGTTCAAAAGACACAAAACAATAAATGCAATTCACCACTTAAACAGAATTAAAAACAAAAATCATATGATCATCTCAACTGATGCAGAAAAAGCTTTTGATAAAATTCAGCACCCATTTATGCGCAAACCTTTAGGGAAGATAGGGATCAAAGTATGATCCTTAAACTTTTTAAGAACCATTTACAACAGACCCATAGCCAACATTATGCTCAATGGAGAAAGACTGAAGGCATTTCCACTGAATTCAGGAATAAGACAACAATGTCCACTTTCCCCACTCTTATTCAATGTAGTCTTTGAAACCCTACCCAGAGCTATCAGACAGGAGAAGGAAATCTAAAGAATTCAAATAGAAAAAGATGACATCAAGCTGTCTCTATTTATTGATTATACAATAAGCTTGATCAGAAGACTTGTAGAGCTTATAAAGAATTTCAGCAAAGTGGCTGGGTTTAAGATCAAGACTCATAAATTATTAGCTTTCCTATACTCCAGCAACAAGTCCGCGGAAGAAGAAATCAGGGAGTCTGTCCCATTCGCAAGTTCCTAAAAAAAAAAAAAAAAAACCTTAGGCATCAATCTAACAAAGGATATTAAGTCCCTTACAACAACAACAACAACAAAAAAATCAAACATTAAAAAAGGAAATTGCAGAAGACCTGAGCAGATGGGAAAACATTCCATGTTCTTGGTTAGGTAGAATCAATATAATCCAAATGGCCATTCTACCAAAAGCCCTATACATATTCAATGCAATCCCCATCAAGATACCAAAGACATTCTTCATGGATATAGAAAAAGCTATTCTTAAATTCTTATGGAATAACAGAAGATCCAGAATAGTCAAAATATTACTAAGCAAGAAGAAGGAAGCAGGAGGTGTCACAATTCCTGACCTGAAATTATACTATAGGGCTATAGTAACAAAAAAGCATGGTATTGATATCATAACAGAAATGAAGACCAATGGAATAGAGTAGAAATGTCCGAGACAAATCTTTAACCATCTGATAGTTGATAAAGGGGGCAAAAGCATAGTGTGGAAGAACAGCCTTTTCAACAAATGGTGCTGGACAAACTGGACAGCCATATGCAGATAACTGAAATTGGATCCTTACCTCTCACCCTGCACAAAAATCAAATCAAAATGGTTCAAGGGTCTGGAAATTAAACCAGGAACTACACAATTGATTGAATAAAAAGTAGGACTACAGGACACAACATAAGTGTCAGCACCGCCTTTCTTAATAAGACTCCCACAGTGCAAGCATTAAAGCCAAGAATAAATGAATGTGATTCCATTAAACTTAAAAGCTTCTGCACAGCTAAAGAATTAGTCAAGGGTGTCAAGAGATAACCTACAAAATGGGATAAAATCTTTGCTTGCTATACCTCAGACAGAGGGCTAATAACCAGAATATACAAAGAACTAAACAAAAAAACTGAACAACAAAACTAAAAATAACCCAATCAATAAAATGGGCTAGGGAGCTAAATAGTAACTTCTCAATGGAGGAAGTTCAAAAAGCCCATAAACATATGAGAAAATGCTCTACATCACTAGTAATCAAAAAAATGCAAATTAAAACCTCACTGAGATTCCACCTCACTCCTATCAGAGTGGCAAAAATGAAGAATACAAACAATGACAGATGCTGGAGGGGTTCTTGGAAGAGAGGAACACTCTCACAATATTGGTGGGACTGCAAGCTTGTACAGCCACTCTGGAAAGCAATGTGGAAACTCCTCAAAAAACTAGGGCTGGAATCACCTTATAGCCCAGCTATCCCACTCCTGGTTATTTTCCCAAAATATCTAGAATCAGCATATTACAGAGATACAGCTTCATCAATGATTTAGCAGCTCAATTTCCTATAGCTAAACTATGGAACCAATTCAGATGCCCCTCACTAGACAAGTGGATGCAAAAACTGTGGTATATATATATACAACAGAATTCTACTGTGCTATCAGAGAGAATGATATCATGACATTTGCAGCCAAATGGATGGAGATGGAAAAAATTATGCTGAGTGAAATATCCTAAACTCAGAGACTCATGGGCCGAATGTTTTCTCTCATATGTGGAAGCTAGAATACCTCTGGAAACAGACTGAAGGTTGGCTAAGCTAATATTTAACTCAACATGCATGAATTTTTGCATGAGCAAGGGAAACCTTGCCTATGATGCTGGAGGATGAAGGGACCGGAGCAGGGAGTGGGAGAGGGTATAGGAGGCACCTGGAGGGTGGGAGTAGGGAGGTTATCTACCCAGTGGGGGACCTTTGATTTCCTGGACTGGCATCAGCCTAGGCATGCTCTGTCATTATGAATGTGTTCACCGTTGTGTTGCAATGATTTCCTCCTAAATGTAAGACTATGGTGAATGAACAAAAAAAATTTATAAAAGAAAAAAAATAGGGAAAAGTGAATTGTAAAAATAATGCAATATGTCAATATTAATGAGAAACAGTTGCAAGACACTGCATAAGATATTTGAATAAGTTATACTGCATACCTTTACAAAAATGTAAATGTTTAATCCTTTTGTTAATTATGTCTAAAAATAAGAAGGGGTGATAGGAAGCTAGTAGAAGGGAAAATGTTGGAACTGAGTTAAAGCATGGTGTATTTATAAGTATGTCACTATAGATAATATAGTCATGTATTTAAAAATGTTCTTCATAGGTATAAGAGTTATGTCACTGATCTTGGTTGTATTAGGAAAAATAAAGGACCAAGACAGAGAACCAAGTTAACTGGGGAACAGAAGAAGGAGGGAGGTATGGGGGCACTGGGTAGTATTGACCAAATTGTATTGCTGTATTGTTCACATTTATGAATATGTGACAACAAATCCCATTATTATGTACAATTATAATGCACCAATAAAAAATAAGAAAAAGATATCCAAGTATAGTGACATACTACTTATACCTATGAAGAACACTTTTTATATACATGATAATAGTATTATATAGTGGCATACTTATAAATGCTTGGAGTGTACCTTGTTTTATCTGAGAGAAAAAAAATGTGTTTTAAAACTGATGGGGAAAGGGAAGGAAGTTAGGGAGGGATCTAGGGAAACAAACAACAATGTAACATACTCTTTAACCCCACCCTTATCGAGTATCATCATTTAAGTCTGGGAAATTCACAATCACATACACACACACACATACATGGACATATACAACTGTTATAGGAGGGAAATATAGAATAATAAGGAGACTGGGATGTGGGCAGTGTGTGAGTGACTCTGGATTAGGATCAAAAACATATCATATTACTACTTTATGTGCATTTATGATTATACAACAACTCAACTCAAAAAATAAATAAATAGATGAACTAATGTTTCCTTGGTAGAAAAACAGTTTTGTGAAAGTTCATTTGAAACATGAATGCATGATGATGTCATTAACAGTGAAAACGATGATATTTTTAATAGACCAATAACAAAGAAAGAAGATAAAAGGAATAGCTTATTTCCAGAGATTCAGAAATCAACCTTGAAAATTTTTCAAAGTATGAGAGCACAATGCTCACTCACTGATTTTAAGGGAAAGAGCCTGTGAATACCCAGACAAATGTTCGAAGTAGAAATAAGTAGATGGAATATCTGCAGATACAAATTGGCTGCATGAGAGATGTATAAGTGAGTGAGATTTAGGGAAAGAAATTCAAACAAAGTACAAAATGTAAAGGGAAGTCACACATCCAAGATTCAACCCAGGAGAGAGGAAGAAAGTTCTAAGAAGAGGTCCAGGCAGGCTGAGGTCTACCATGGCCTAAGGCAATGATAATATTTATACTAGAGAGGAAAGCTTGAAAGTTACTTTAAATATGATCACAAAGGAGGAATACCCTTTATTCTGTGTCAGTTGATAGAAACAAATAGGATCAAGAGGTACAGTTTCTAGGAAATCAAACCTTGGCCTAAGGAACAAAAATGATTTCCTCCCTGATGAGAGAGGAAGTCCAACAGGGAGCTCTGGATGGCCAAAGCTGCTGCATGTATGGTTCTCCATTCATTGGGAAGTAAACAAAATAACATTAATAGGTCATTTTTCAACCAAAATATGCCATGCAATGGATGTTCATTCCTTAGAATATTTGAAATGTCAGTCATGCACTCCCATGGGAAAATCAAATTACCTGAGATCTATTTTCTCATTGTTATTATAAAGGTTTTATATCAGTTATTGATTCTGGTAATAGTGTCATGTAACAGCATCAGGAGCAACAACAGAATCAAAAAAGGTCAGTGACTTACAACAGATATTTAAAAGCTCGTGGGTTTGTGAGGTTCAGCTGACCTGGGCTATACTCAACAAATCTCAATGGGTTCACTTACATATCTAGAAGTCACCTGGTTGGCAGAAAACGTAGAATGGTCACAGCTTTCCTGACCAGCCAATTTGTCTCTGCTCCACTTTCACAGACTCTAGAAGAGAACCTGCCATGATGGTAAAATCCTAGAATCCTTGCCTGGACAGGTGTTTATGGCCATAACCAAGAATCAAGAACACAGGTGGAAATCTGCAAACGATTTCCAAGCCTCTTCTTGTGTCATACTTGTGATCATCACATTGCAAATCAAGGTGTGTAGCTGGCAGAGTGGAAGACTGCAAGAATGTTGTGTGGCAAATACTATGAACAAAGAGAAGCTGAAGAACTCTGGCCATTAGATCCAATCAATCTACCACACACACCAAATTTCAAAAGAATGACTCAGAAGTATCATGAAGCACATTCATAAAATGTGTTTATTTTTACTATATTTTAGTTTCTTCTTGTGAAGAATATTAATATTTCATGTGATATATTAATTATAAAAATCCACATATAGAAATAATAATTATTTCTACCTCAAATTTTATTTTAAATAAGTGGTCATACATATTATATATACATATATATATGTATAATTCAACTTTAAATTTTTGTTGGAATAACTAAAGTCCAAAATAAATAAGTAGCAATACCAAGTGCTAGTAGAGATATAATTTATATAGATACCCCTTCCTCCGGGTGATGAAACTTGACTCCTCCCTTGAAGCTAGCTTTTGCTTATTGACTTGCTTTCAAAGAAAGAGTTTTAAAGAAGTAAAAAACTAATGAAGAAAAACTAAAAACTGAACTGAGAGGAACTTGGCATTCATTGGGTGGGCCCAATGCTCTTATTTACCATCACAAATGATAAGTCATGTTCACAGCAGGTTACCCTTGTTAAAATGTGATCAGAGTGGCACTTTACTGTTATTTTATGGTCTTATGTCCCAAATTCATAATTCAAAACTAACCTGAAAAAAAAAACGTATAAATCTGAACTGAAGGACATCCTGCAATATACCTACCAGCGATCTTCAAAACTGTTAAAGTCTTCAAAAACAAACAAACAAATAAAAAAAAAAAACTCTGAGAAAGTATCACAGTCAAAGGGAAACTAAGGAGACAAACCATTGAATATAATGTTTTACCCTAGAAGGAATTCTGGAACAAAAAAAGAACATTAAGGAAAAACTAATAAAATATGAATAAAGTATAGGTTTAATTAACAGTACTATATCATATGCAAATCGAATATAATTTATCAGGCATCCATAGACAAGTATTCTAGTAAGCATGACAGCGTAAACTTTCTCTTAATATTAATTTGTATGCATTTTCATAACCATGAATAGAGTCCTAAGGCAGGTTAGTAAAAATAAAATGGCAAAACCCCCCTGAGGCCACCTGTCATTATTCATTATACTCTCATTCAGTAGCCAGTTTTTGGTAAACTACTGAAGGAATTTTTAAGCATGAAATGTTTTTTTTAAATGAGACTGTGAAACAACTATCTAAACAGAAAAGGGTCTTATTTTGTTAGTGTAATTTTAAATTATTTTCTCTCAATCTGCAAGTGTTTACTCTTGAGGTTGTATGCAGTCTATTTAATTTTTACTAAGATTCATGTTTTGATGTATTTTTCTTCTTGAAAACCAAACAAGACCTACCTTGCAGTTAGCAGTCATCATATAGCTGATTTCTTAAGCACTGACAACACCTTGTTGTGTGATCTTACATAGTTTTGCTGACTTGATTTGTATTTTGGGCTTCTGCATTAAATTTTTTCTCAATACATAAATTTTTCTCCATACATAAACAAAACTTTGGGTTCAAATTTTAAAATATTATGTTTGTTATTTTCATTTTATTATGTGTATCAACACAAAGTTATGCTTGTCCTTAAAAGTGTATTTTCTATCAGATCAGTAAAATTATTTTAAAAGAGGATAATAAATTCTCTTAAGTACATACATTAGCTTTCTATTATTATAACAAATGCCTGAGATAATCAAGCTTATAAAGAGAAAAGGTTTATTTCAGCTTTTGATTTTGGAGACTTGAGTCCATAATCAGTTGTCCTGTTGTTTTTAGAACTGTGATCAGTTCTAAATTATACCATGTCTGGAACAATTAGTGGGGGAGAAAATGCTGAGCTCATGGCCCAAAAGCAAAAGAAAAGAAAGAGGAAGGGAACAGGGTCCCTTTCAGAACATGACCCTAAATCCTCACCCAGTAACCTGACGACCTCACAGGAGTCTCCACCTCCTGAAAGCTCCAATCCCTCTCAATAATATTATGTGCCGGAAAATAAACTTTTAAGACATTGGCCTTGGAGGGGAAACTCTCCAAACCATAATGATACCACTTTAATAAAAATTTTTGTATTTAAGTAAGCAGTTTTATGTTTGGCCAGCTCACTGGGTAATGGTATTTTGGTTATATACAGTAATAAGACTACTTCAAAATGATACTGGAATAGTTTCACTGAAATACAGTCATAACACAGAAACCATTAGTCATAGGGAAGCATGCTGTATTCAGATCCAAAAACTCTAATTTTAAATTTCATGGTCAAATAATATGTTCTCACCATAAGTGGTAGTTATTTATTGTGCAAAATTTATCTTAGTACAAAATAAATTATTTCCTAGGGACTTAATGCTCATATGAATTATAAAATAGAAGTCAAATATTAAAATATAATTATCATCAATCAGATAGGGTACCAAACTTTTCAAACCTTAGGGTGACCTTGTAGTTTTATAATGTTTCCTCTCTTTTTTTACAATCAGGTTAGATGGATTGCACTAGATAAATCATCTTCCAGACCTTGCTACAAAAGCTGTCCTCTTAGGAGAAGGTTATAGGCATAAAAATTGAATAATGTATGAAGTATCATTTTTGAAGTCTGGATTGGGGCACTAACTTTTCTCATACAGCCTGAATTTATTATTGTATATGGGGGAATCTTCAGTACCACCAAGCACAGAAGTTCACAAGGATGAACACAGATCTCTTTTTTTATAAATTTGTTTTTATTTTTGAACAACCATACAGGTTTTTAACAAAATAATATAAATTGTGTATAGATTCTGGATATTAGAATTACCCCCAGGAGTGCCCCCCCCAATTACCCACCTGTATCCCTCCCTTCCCTTACCCAAAATATCTCTAAAAAAGTATTAGGCTGTATAACATTACACCTTATCTGGATTTAACTCATGTTACTAGACCAACTTTCTCATTGTCCAGGGTCTAGACCCCACCTCCACAGATGAGTGGAGACAATCAACCATTAGATCTCTGGGTTAAGCTGATTTTACTCATCATGATCTCTTCCATAACCATCCATTTACCCTCGAAGGCTGCAATATCATTGTTTCTAATTGCTGTGTAATATTCCATGGCATAAATGTACCACAGTTTTTGGATCCATTCATCCAGTGAGGGACATCTGGGTTGTTTCCATAGTCTAGCAATAGTAAATTGAGCTGCTATGAACATAGATATTGCTGTGTCACTATAATGTGCTGATTCTAAATCCCCTGGAAAGATACCCAAGAATGGAATAGCAGGGTCAGATGGTGGGCTCATCCCTAGTTTTTTGAGTATTCTCCACACTGCTTTCCAGAGGGGCTGTACCAATCTGCAGCTCCACCAACAGTGTGTTAGTGTGCCTCTCTCTCCACAGCCCCTCCAGCATCTATTATTATTTATTTTCTTCATCTTTGCCATTCTGACTGGCGTAAGGTGATATCTTAATGTGGTTTTCATTTGCATTTCTCTGATTACTAGTGATTTAGAACACTTTCTCATGTATTCATTGGCTTGACTCAAAACTCTCAACTACAAAAACACTAACAGCCCAATTAATAAATGGGCCAAAGAGCTAAATAGAACACAGATCTCTTAAAACAAACTAAGTACGAAAGCAATCCCTGTCTTTCTGCTAATGATAACTTCCTCTCCCTTTTCCCTGACACCCCCTGCCAACAGAGACTGGCAGTGCTGCTTTAAGTTGGGAAATTGAGGATGTTAGAGGACATTATAATAGTATTATTTACAAGATTTATTAAAATTCTTTTTAATACAGTTTGTCTTTGGTTCAGATATTTCTTGGCTGCCATAAAATGAAAGACAATAAAGCCAGTGAAATACCCTAAATATAAGCATTCTCTGTCTCACCTTCAGCATAACATGTTTTCCTCATCCAAAAGCCAATTTCTCATTAGAATAAGACCAGCCTGATTCTCGATGAATTAAAAAAAAAAAATTACGACTATAAAGGTCATTAGTTCTTTCCTAAATTTATCCAAATAAAAACTTTTCCATGTGAGGTACAAACAGGTAGGCACAACTATAAACGAAATTATAAAGGAGATTAATTAGTAAATAAACAGGTGGACTGGAACGTTTTCACAGGATCTGCCTGTTGCCAAATAACTTCTATCTACATAATGATAAATGTTGGCAGTTAGTTTAATATCTGCTATAACAAAAGCAAAATAATCTACTTCCCACACACTGCCAAATATCTGCCAACATGTAAATTATTGCAATAAAAGATATTCACAAACTTCTTGACTTAAAACAACACAAATTTAGATGTATAATTCTGTAGATCAAAAATCCACAAAATCAAGGTGCCAGCCATCACATTTATTCTTAATTTTTTATTAAGGATTTGAATTATTGTACAATCCTAAATGCATATAAAATAACAATATGATAGGATATATTCTTTAACCAGAATTACTGTCACATCAACCACACTCCAGTGTCTTGATTCTTCTCTATTTTGTCCCTACAAGCGATATAAATGCTTAGATTGTCACATTTCTTTTTGGAGAATTCATAAAACAATCCACTTCTTGTTCCTTCAGGTTGTTAGTAGAATTCGGTTCTGTGTCATTAGTTGAAGGGTCAAGGTCCCTGTTTTCTTACTGGCTGTAAACTGAAATTCCTTTCCTACTCCTAATCCCCCACATTCTTTGGTCCATGTGTTCCTTCCTCTGTATTCAAAGGAAATAACAGTAAATCAAGTCTTATTTCACTCCTCTCTGACCAGTCTTTGCCTGCCCTTTCCACTTTAAAAAATAAAAGTTGTAATTAAATTCGATCCAGGGAGGTAATTCAAGATAATCTACTCATTTCAAGTATATACCCTTAATTATTTATAATTTTAAAATAATGTTTTACCAGGTAACATGAAATAATCACAGGTTCTGAGTATTAGAACCAGATGACATTTCTTGAATTTTCAAAGTTCTTTTCCTCAACCATAGCTCTTATTTTCCCCACTGTACTTATGAAGATATGTCAATTTTATCCTTTCTGTATCCCTCAATACTCTTAGAGTCTCCTCCTGCATACTGATTTATAAAATCAGTGGGTGGTGATTCAAACTACTTTCCCAAAGAAATATTCGTTCATTGATTCACCAAGGGCCCTTTCCATAGGAAATGTATACATCTCAAGTTATAACCTAAGGAGTGTGCATTGTGTCAACCTTGTTAAAATCGTGCAATCGACATTGTCAGAAACTACAGGGTCCTGAAGGAGCCATTAATTGATACAATACACTCAGTTTTTGTGAATTGAAAACTGATCAGCCTCCTTAGTTTTCCAGGGTCTCAAATTCCTAATTTAAGAGTCAATATCTTTATTTTGAGAATAAAAGTACATAATATGATTTTATTAATGTAGAGTGCATACATATGTTGGTTTCTTCCCTATAAGGGGTAGTTTGAACCTATGACACTATGTACTTCTTTATTTATTTATTTATTTGTGTTTTAAAGAGAGAAGGACAGAGAGAGGGGGAAAGAATCAATTTTATTTAGTTTTGCACACGGCCTTTGGTGCTCCAAGACTTCATTGTGTATGTGGTGCTGGAGTTTGAACTTGTGTACTTGTGCATGCCCGGCAAGCGCTGTAACCACTGTGCCACTGCTCCAACCCCTTCATTTATCTTTTAAAGATGGTATATATGCTTATCCTCTTGTTCTTGTTGTTGAATTTGCATTCTAATAATGTCATGACTTTTAAAAATCGCATTAGAATTAAACTTCTCAAATTCTTGAAAAGCAAGAATAGTATATATAGTTCCTTCAGTAAAGGGAAGAAGGAAAATAATTTAATCTGACTTACTTCAGAGTATGAAGATTTAATAGCTGCATGTCACTTTATTACTTACCCAAAACGTTTGCTAACACATTCTATGCTTCAGAAATGCAGAAAAAAATTTTTTGAATTGCTATTTTCAGCTTTCTCTTCTACTCACTCTTCCATTACTCTGAAATAAGTTGATGTTTCTGGATATTTTGTACAATTTTGAAACAGTAATGCATTTTTGAAAATAAAATAATAATAATAAAACTTCCACAAGCAGTGCTAGTCAACCTGGGAACTCAAAATTAAATTAAATTTGTCTGCACATTGCTACTATAAAATTTGCCATCAGAACTTTTTAAAATGTGCTGATGATGCACAAAGGAAAATGAAATCCATTTTGGAGAGGGAAATAAATCAGCTCTCTGCAATGGGCAGACTCAGTCCCCAAGCAATAGCCTTGAGTCTATAAAGGACTACATGTTTGAAATAAGGACATACATAAAATCAAGAGAGGAGGTCACATTCTTATTATATATTTTGTCAGTTCCAATATAGCTTTTATGTATGTATCACCTCACATTCATCAGTCTATTAGAAATTTCTATTCAGGATCAAATAAATGAAAATGTGTAATATCTAGATTATCAAATACAACATAGGCACAGACCAGACATATTCTGCAGAGAATAAGTTGATCATTAGCATTTCACTCCTCTATTCTCTTTTCACACTAATTTTAAGCAAAGACACAGTGCTATAGATCTTAATTTAACAGACATCCTAAAATATGCACATATTCAAAATGATTCTAAATTATAATATTTTAGAGGAAAGAATATTTATGAAATTCAATTTTCCATGTTGTTCTTTGGCAAAAAGTAAAATATAGTAGAAATTGATGGAAAGAGTACGTAAGAGGATGACAAATGTTTACTTGTCATAAGTACATAAGAGTATGACAAATGTTTATTTGTCATAAGTGTTCAACTATTGTAAGCCATTATTTTTACCTCTTTAATTCATATTCCTAGTTAAATCAATCATTGTTATTCCTCAGTCATAGTGGTCTTAAGGGTTGAAAATGGAAGTATTCTGAGATATGAAAATTGTTGTTATATCAGTCAGGTATTTCCAGGAACATAGAACATACTTTTTTAATCACAATTATGGATTATTATTGGAAATTAGTTCACAGAATTCTGAAGGGAGAGAAGCAAAAAAGAAGGAAGCTGTTCAGGTAATTCTCAGTCCCAGGCTGAGAGCCTGAGGGCCCAGGAATCTGGGTAGGTGAGCCTCCATGATTATAAGCCCCAAAGTCCAAAGGCCTGAGAACCAAATGCTCCAGGGTCAAAGGGCTGGTGAAGATGGATGTTACTGCCCAAGAAGAAAAAAGAAAGAGATGGAGAATTCATCTCTCCTTTACCTTTTTGATCTATTTGCATCCTCAGTGGATAAGATGATACTGGGCCCCACTGGGAAGGGTGGACTTTCTTTTCTCAAGTTTTCCAACTGAAATGTTAACCTCTTCTGGAAACACTGACAGACACACCTGGGAACTGTCTATCCCAGCTATCTGAGCATTCCTTAGCCTAGTCAACTTGACACATAAAATCAACCATCACAATTACTAAGAAAGGGCTACAGTCCATAGCATTGAGAGTCTTGGGAAATTTTGTTAATACCTCTGCTTCTTAAAGCCCATTAAGCAAAGATCACCAGGATCACAATGGCCTCTAACTTAGGTTTACAGGCTTACAATATAGATAGCAATCTAGGAGAACCAAGAGCTTCTCAAAATGAACTGTTAAAAAACAAAGCTTAGAGGATCTGGGGTCTACAGTTAGTCAGTTTTGACAGGATTTGGTTATCATTTGTAAACTGAGTGATTTGCTGGAATAGTAAGTGTCTTTATCTTCAGAACACATGATCTCATGCCACATTTCTGTTAGAATGATTTTTTTGAGGTCTTCTTATTAATGCATGGGGATTAAAAAAGAGTTAATATTGAATGTGTGTTGCATGTCCTGGTTTGGTGAAATTTATCTGTTTTGTGACTCATAGTAATGTTTTACAAGTTTTGATTTATATGCATTTCTGAGTTCTCCCATCGTGGCCTATTTGCCAGCAGGGCCATTTTTCACAGCATCAGCAATTAGTCTGGAGACTTTCAGTAGTTCTGGTGAGAAATAATTGTGGCTCGTAGAGAGATACTGTAAGTGGAAATAGAAATAAACGACTGAACTTGAGGAATATTTATGAAGCACAACTAGCTGGTTTTGGTGATTGATGAAATGCCAGGGGCTAAAGGAAAAAGAAATATCAAGGATGCCAGTTAGATGTCTAAGTACACAAAATTTTTAACAAATATATATCCACATATACAGAGCAAAATAAATATCTACCATATCAACATCAAACAGAATGGAAAATTGATCTTTCTACACTATTACATAATCCATAAAATATTTTGATTATTAAGATGAATACAAGAAACAATAATAATAAGTAATATTTTATTAATTTAGCTGAGAAACTGCATTTATTTTACTAGAAAATTAAATTTTCAGAGTGATATTTTATTTGGGCTTTGATGCAATGATCTGAGTATAGATGGGTTTTTTAATATTTAACAACCTCATTGAATTTGATCATTTGGTAGCAAGATTTTAAGAATTCATTGATTTTATTCATGTAAAAGTTATTCCTCTCCACTGAGTAGCATCTCTGCTGTTCTCTCATTCTTGATGCTTGTTCATTCACACAGAAGAGAACATTTTTAAATAATGCTCAGCATTTGACCTGCATTTCGTTATACTCACATATGCACAGGGCAGTGGTAAATCAAAGATTCCTGTTGTAAGCCTTAACAAAAGCAGGAGTAGAGAATGAAATGAAGCTTAACATTAGAGCTCTATTAAAGGAGCATTCTAAAATCTGGAAAATAATTATACAATGGGGCGGGGTTATAAGCTATTTGAAGACCCCTGCTGATTTAGAGCACATGTCAAATCTGCTTCCCTACTGATATCTTATATTATGGCTGTGACTCTCTACCTGCTCAGGTAATAGAAGAAACAAACAAAGCAAATTTTCATAATGCAAATTAGAAAAGAAAAATAAAGTCAGATTCTTTCCCCAACCATATAGAAAAGCAAGCTACTGATCATTTTGCTAAGTTAGAATAATGCAGTGAAATTATAGATCCTTTGGTCGTCCTGCCATTATGAATAATTGTCCTTTTCCCCTTGGAGTATCACCTTATACTATCCAGGGTAAAGTTAAAAGCTCCCTTGGTGTTCTAAAGGCACCAGGTAAGAGGCATCTTGTATTTGTTTGTACTTTAACACATTTAGAGTAATTTAGTGCCATTTATTACTTGATATTACCCTAATACATCATAAGGAATCTAAAAATGAATAAAAAATGTAAATATCTATTAGTTTGAAAAAATCAGTTAAATTAGTTTGATTTCTTAGAGCAAAATGAGTGCCAGAAGGCATTCTGAAGAGTCTTTTCAAATGACAAAACAAAATATTTGGAATTTTGTGAAAGTGTGCACATGAAATATTAAAGTTTATAAAAAAGAGTGCAAATGTTGCAACTTCATGTAAAGTAAGCCTAAGATTTCTGACCCAACAATATCTAGAGGAAGAGAGAAAAAGAAGCTTGGAGCTGAAATGTAAGGCAAAATGGAATCTATACATCATTACACTGGGCATTGAGAATAAATAAATCTTTTCAGAGAGATGGAGACAATAAAATGGTCTGCTTGGTTTCTCAAGTGGGACAGAAGCATATTTACCTATGTGTCATCTGGTAGAGACTGCAGTCCATGTTATCCTCCACAGAAAGGACATGGTTCTGCCTTTGCATGTTTCTGCCTTCCCTGCAGCCAGAATCCGTCTCTAAGGATAACTGACTGCTACAGTCATCCTGCCTGGAGACCCACAGGCAATGGTTCAATCCAACTGCAGCCCATTTTACAAATGGAAAATGATGTCATCTTGTGTTCTGAAACACTGTTTTCTGAAATTGTGGCTATTTTTCAAGAGATAGAAACAGCAATGTAGTCCGACACGTATTTAACATCCAACGAAAACTTGGTTCAAACACAAAGAAGGTGATAGAGTTCTAAGATACATGAGCAATGAAGAAACTTTATCATATCCTTTCTTAGATGCTTCTTCTCTACATTAACCAACTACTTATGTTGAAAATGGAATCATAGAAAGGAATGGAAAGATAAGGCAACTATATTTCCCCCTCCTTTTAGTCCTTCCTTACCCATTAGTAAGCATGTGGTAGAACATTTTGCCAGAAAGTACACTTATTGATAAATTCAATATAACAATGGAACTAATTTTGCATATTATTTTGACTATTCATAGCAGCAAAATATGAATGTATGTACATTCTATGGAATATGAGTTGCTTATTTTGTGATTCTATGAACAAGTTAAATAATTTTAAATCTGCATTTGAAACTGGCATTACACAACATAAAGATGAATGCAAAAATGTATTATAATAATTTAAAATTATTTTTTTTACATAGAAGGATATGAAAGAGCAAAACAAACAAAACAAATGCTTGACATGTTGAGAAAGAGGCCACAGGTGAAGTTAAACAATGTTTACATTTTGGTACATTAAGCAGCACTTTTTTTCTTGAGTTTGACCAGGACCCCTGTTGAAGAAAGTTTTGATCTTTCATTTTGCATGAGGCCCCAGAAAGTTAGTAGCTAGCCCTGGGTAGTGGGTTAAAGACAAAGGCAATATTTGAGCCAATGGGCATTTCTGCCCAATATATTTCTTCAAAGCTACTCTGGCTCCTATTTTAAGTTGTGAGCTGGAATTCCAGTTCCAGAAGTGAAACTGGTCAACTCTTCTAGGTAGAGGGGGGCACTTCTGCTACATGGAACTCCAGAACACTCCACTATTTGTATATAGAGGCCTTTAAATGCAGAGATTAATGTTTCTTTTTTTTATAGTGCCATATACTCAAGAAAGGAGCCTTTCATAAATTAAGGAAAAGTTTATGGCTTTAGCTTTTTATATTATATATTTCTGGACATGAAAATATTTATCTTGTGTAGTTTGTGTTACCATTTAAATTGTATCTGTTTGTATTTCTTCAATCAATGTCTGTATTTAGAGCACAGTAGTGGGCAGATGTCTCCACACGAACACTCATTAACAAAAGTAAGGAGTGCAGTGTTAGATGGATTTAATGAAACATTAAATAATAGATTTTATGTATTTCACATTTCTAAACACACGCAGCTATTAAGAAAGGGGAAAACAAGTGTTTTTGTCTTCAAAATATCTAATGCATCCAAATGATTTACCTCATTTCTCTTTCCTGTAGTGTTCACTGAAAAGCTCACTAAAACAATCAGAGTTCATATGAACACAACTTTCCTTTTCTTATGGTTACTGATATTGAGAGGCTGTTTCCCAGGTGTGTTTAATTTGAATTTATGCTTCAGTCATTGATTTTTAGGCTTAACAAGAGAACTCCTTTCTGTTTATATCTTGTCGACAAGGAGTGATGTTGCTTATAAACAGAGTATTTACTTCATAGTCCCAATAACTGGAAACAAAGCAGGTAAAACAAGTGTGAGACATCTAGAAGACTTCATCAAAGACTATTTCATTCATCCCATACAAAAGTATCATTACTATTCCATTTGGAATAAGGAAAGGGAAAGAGGCATTATATTCTGAAAACTATAGTGTTTCATAATTATGATTTACCTGTGAATGAAATTTAGGGCCATGTACAAAGGACATTTTTTCCTTGTGCAAAACCTCTGTCTTCAGTAACATAGAATGTATAAATTTGGGAGTGAAGAGTGTAGTCAACAAATTTCTTCTATTTAATATCTTCCTGGACATTGCCAGTTAAGTACTTTTAACCTTATGTTAAGTGTCACCTAAACCCATTTCATAAATGGCATCACTAAGTTCTGATGTAATTTCCATTGCCTGGAATGTTTACTCTATTGTCCAGTGGCACATGCCTGATATTGAGGTAAACATATTGGAAGTGGTAGAGCCTGTTCCTTTTCTAGCACAAAAATGTAATTTCCACTTAGCATTTTGTCCATTCAGGACAAGGAAGAACTCTCACGACACTGCTTTGTCAGCTAGATGCTTTCTTGCGTCTACGTCAAGCAACTGGGTCCAAAACTAACTCCATGTTTTTCCAAAGCATTATTGGGCTTCCACCCTTCCTCAACAATTTTAAAATGACAGAAGTAAATGGAAGGCTATACATTCTGTTAATTTATGTATATCAGAGGACCAATTTCTGACTTGCCTGTATGAGAAATATGCGCCTGTGTCAGAGGGTCAAGAGTACCTTGACATTAGTGCCTGTTTATCTATTTAATAATATCTAGTTGGATAGTTTTAACTTGAAACTGAAGTCAATAAAATGATCAGTTCTTAGGAATTAGCACTTTGAAATGACATATGAAGAAAAGAGGCAAGCAAATTAAAATTAACTTTCAAAATAAATATTTTCTTTGCCAATTATCATATCAATAACATAAACTTTATATATCATTCATTATATCAGAGATTTTGGGTCATTTTGGAAGGCAGTTCTTTGTTCAAAAACTGGAATTGGTTCTAATAGAATGATGTTGGAGTTATTATCGCTCTTAACTTTACATTTTCATCTATAAAATGAGTATAACAGATTGACTTAAATAGTTAAGAATTTATTTATAATATACCAGTAGTTTGACACTTTGGGTTTGTCTATGAATACCTGAAAGACAAGTTTAAGTACAGATTACATGGGTTATAGTTTGCTAGATTCAGGTTCAAAAATTCCTTGATGTGCAAGAATATGCATCTGTAAGCACGGAGTACAGCGATACTGATTTAAGTTATCAGTGGAAAATTAAGAAGAATCAGTATGTAAACCAAGTAAAAATCATAAATTAAAACTTGTATAGGTACTAGGAGTTAAAATAACATGAAATTGGAACTATAGTGATATACTAGAAAGGCATACAAATCCCCCTTCTCTAAGATACCCATTCAACTTTTAACTAAAGATAACTGGATTAGGGGAACCTGCCTGAAGCCAGCTCAGATCCACTTCTTATCTTAGTCCTGATTCTCTGCTCTCAGTCCATGAGCTTTGTATTGGTCAGCCTTTCTGTGCATTGGGATATATATCCAATGCAGAAAGCTCATTCTCTCTCTCTGTAATTTGCTCAAACTTCTGCCTCCCCTTCTGGTATTTATATTCTTAAAGTGGTCTGCACAGGAAGTAATTATCAACTGGCTCTGCTGGATGTCACCCTTGGGGTTTCTTAGAAGACCTAAGAAAGGCGTCAATTCTTTTACTCTTTCCTTGTCCTTTTCATTCAAATGTCTGTGTACCAACAAACCTGGGAAAAACAAGGCCCTGCCTAAGAATTACACTTAATCAGTCTTTGTAGAGTCCATGCAAATGATCATTATTTGAATAAAATGATCAGAAAAATAAAAGTATACTGCTTTTTTGAATGACTTCTATCTCCTTTTCTCCTTACCTACTAGAAGGGTAGTTAGGGGAATCTTCAAAATTGGGTTTGATTTAAAACAAGTACCTTTACAGGACTATCATAAAATGTAAATAAAGTAGGATATTTACAAAAGTATATGGTTTGTAAGAATCACTTGCAGATCCTTTTCCTCTATGGTTCTATAAAAGAAGATGAACACTGACTCATTTCTTTGTTGTAGCATTTCAACTTAAGGAATCTCTTATTTAAATGAAAATATGCCATATGATGATCACACAACTAACTGCCCTCTTGGAAAACTTACTTCAACAAATGGCAGTTACTAGTTAAGGTTTTAAGATACTGAAGGGGAATGAAGAAAGGAATGTTTGGCAGACATTGACTGCATGCCTCAGAGTGGCAAGGGCACCATCACATGACAACATGAACCTGGAAGAACAGAGTTGTACACTCAAATTGAGAAGATGAGAAAAGAAAGGAAAAGTAGACAGAATGGAACTGAAAATGCAATTCCTTCACAATTGTTCTTGAACTTTCCTTGTTCCTAAATCATCCTGAGAGGTAGATTTGATTCTGTTCTGTGCCCCAGAGCAAGGGAGAGGAAGAAATGATATTTGATAATCTCACCTTTGGATAGAGAATGTATGATGAATATCCTCTGGCTGACTCAAACTCTGAGCAGTGTGAGGAGATTAGATTGGTTCGTGATGATTGCTGAATTTAAAAATGAATTATATGATTTTTCAAATAGTTTAAAATATATAACAATAAGGATTTACAGCAAAATTGATTTGTTAAACTATTTTTAAAATTTAGTTTCTTAGGTATAACATCTCAACTTTGATTCTGCACAGTGTTTGTGAAATCAACTCTTCACAAGGACAAACCTCTTTCAAATCAGGGATAGACAAATCTGGTCTACCATCTTTAAATAAAATCTTATGAAAAGTCAGTTTGATGGCTGCTTTCAGCTGCAATAGTAGTGTTCAGTGGTTATAACAGAGGCCAGAGAACTATGGCTTACAGGTGTAAAATATTTACTATGTGGACATTTACAGTAAAGTTGACTGACCACTCATTTAAAGGTCAAAATCCACCACAGGGCTCAAGCTTGCCTTTCCGTAGCTGCCTTGGCCTGAGGTCATAACCACCCTGAACACTGTTTCATAGAGGAGTTGCTTATGAGTGATTAATTCTTAGTCGTGCTACATCGTAGATGAAAGACAGTATCTGAATTGGAAATATCACCAGTTTGGGTATTAAATTTAAAAGCTAAAATAAAATAGTGCAGGAGAACAAGAGGAGAAGAGGGAGGATGCAGTAGAGAATTGGAAAGAAAGATTTACCAGAGCCCAGAGAAGGTGAACAGGGAGCAGAGAGACACCGTTGTGAAGACAGTTCAATCAGTACTGAGTCTCCCCCAGGATGCTTCCTATATATGGAGGCTACCTCATTTAGCTCAGAAGGAAGCAAGCTCTTTCAAGGAGCCGAACAGGGCCAGAAAGACAGCACCTCAGAGACTTGCTTAGGCCAAACAGACCTCTCAGATCACAATGCCTCAGAGGACCACTCATGGAGAAAATTGCCTGCCTCACATCACCGTGCAGCCTGCTTGGTAGCCACCAATTCTGACTGAACTTGACTTCCCCAGAAAAGTTAAGTCTATACTCACCTGCCTGCTCCAAGAATAGCATAGGAACAGTGGGGAAAATGCTGTTTCTTCCCAGTCTTATCCTCTGTATAGGATGTCTGATAATTAAAATTTGGAAAACAAATGTGGGGGGAAACCCAAACGTTGTCTGTGATCCATGGCCAAATTGATCACTTCTGACTATTTAATTATTATATACAGGTGTTTTTAAAAATGTAGCCATTATTTATAGGTGCCCTTACAAGTCCTCCAAAAATAATATCCTTAAAATTACTCTACAGCAAAACCAAGCACAGTTAAATAAATAGGGATATGTACACATATGTATATGCACACACTGAACACACACATATATACTTATATTTTATATATTTATATACATTCTGTTTTTCATTTCATATATTGCATGTATTATACATATAAACTTTACTTAGGATAGATATATACACATATGTTTATATATTTTATATTATGTATTTCATATATTACATATCTATTATACATATAAGCCTTATTTTTCCAGAGAGACCACATTCTTAATAGAGCAGAGCCTAAAAATTGATAAAACACAATGATGCTCTAATATTTGTAATATAATACAAACCCCTACCAATTATTTTCATGTGACCATCATATTAAAATATTATCAAAATAATATATTAAAAAACTAAATAGAAAATCTAAAACTGTTGAAAATCTAAATAAGATATGAAATATGTGATAGTATGTTAGCTAATAAACAATTAACAAAACATGGTTTCTTTTAAAGGCTTGTATTTTAAACCACACTCTGACTGCTATAATTGTAATCACGTAATAGAATTAAATCAATCAAAATCAATGCTCACATCACTATATTCAAATACCTAAAGAGAATATAACTTACAGATTCTATCAAACTTCTTTTAAACAAAATAGTTACTAGTCCACAATATTTGGAGTCTATCCATATGTAACAATTTTAAATCTAGTTATCTTTCCTTGAAACTGAGCTATTCACTACAGTGAATGGCCAGGAAAGCAATTGCCTTCTTTAAAAAAATAAAAGTGTCTTTCTTCATGATATAACTGTAGAAGGAATAATTCTAATTGTGCTGTAATAACGAGAAATACACATGTTTATTCTGTTAATTGTTATTTGTTCAATTTTTGAGGCACTTCTCACAATTTGTCTTTATAAATAGTTCTGATACTTCAAATATTTCTATTTTGGGAAAACTATCCACATGCTTTTTACTAATGTTGGGAAGGAACAAATATTTCTACATATAAATTGCACTTCTTTCAATATTGTCTTTTCAAAGCAAAAAGTAGAAAATTATTTTACAATGTCACATTAAAAGAAAGAACATTTTCTTATATTAATAGAAGAAATCCCAGCTCTATGATGCAGCTCAATGGTAGAGGGTACTCAGCATGCATGAGGCCCTGGATTCAATCCACTGCATCAAAAATAAAAATAAAAAGAAGAAAACCCACTGTTTTGCTAGTTTTGTGAACATACAGAGAAATAACATAAATAATAGGAGATTGTGATACTAATAAAAATGTTATGCGGTGAATGATAACATAAGCAACAATTTAAAATATTAATCAGACATTCTAATCTCATACTGAATTTCATTTATATTATGCAGATAAAACTCTGTATCATGTCTACAATTACTCAAATTTCACATTAATATATTTATACCTATTAATTCATATGCAGTTACTGGAACATGGATGTTTCATTGCCCATCCAAAATAGATAATGTATTAATGGCTTAGTCTCCCCAAAGGGTGTTTGTTTGCAATATAAATATTTCATATTTGGGAGAGCTCTAAATTTGAAAATAGATTGACTCATAATGTGTTCTTTGGCTCTACTTAACTACAAATGACACTGAGCAACTCACATATCTTCTGCAGAATCTACAAACAAACTTATTCAGGTTATGAGAGTAGAGGCCTATGTTAATTAACTATCTGAAAATGAGTTTTAGAAAATAAATATCCACAGGATATTTGGAATATTAAATATTTTATTATTTAAAAATTAATAGGTTTATGATAGAAAAATATAGTGAGAGGTCAAAAGTCAAGTCATGAAAAGTATTTTAAATGGTCCTTAAAACTATTTAGATGATATTCAGTCATAATTAGAGAAGTGTAAATTTCAGTTACAGAGATGTCACTTCTCATCTTCAAAATGAGTTAAATAAAAATTATTACTACTATTGGCAAGGCTGAGGGAATTGGTACTTCAAACATAACTTGTGGTAATAAAAATTAGAAAACTCTTAAGAAGACTCATTTTGCAAAATGTAATAAATATTCAGATGTGCTTAGCTTCTGGGCTATACCTAGAGGTCTGTCACGAAGACACAATTAAATAATATAAAAATACATCTGCACAGGGTATTCATAGTAATCAAGTTCATAATTCCAATATGCTATAAATAACCTCAATTTCCAAATGCAGACGGGTAGTTGAAAAAGATCTGATCCCCCACATAGTGAAGAACTGTCTAGCTATTAAGAAATCAGATCTTTATGACTTGAATGGAATTATTTTGAGACTGTTATTAAGTAAAGTAAGCTTGGTGAAATGGAATATCTATAATGTGCTCTTTTGTGTAAAAGGAAAATGTTTACATATGTATACATAGAGAGGAAAAAAATCAAAATGATGGGATTGATTCTCTACATGGTGCGTAGGTAGAACATCACAGAAAAAGGTGGAAGCAGTAAAGAAAAAGAAAGGAGGCAAAGGTACAAATGCTATCTGAACATACAATGTGGAACACTTCTATCATTGGGGATTTATGAATTATTCATATACTCAAAAATAAGATAAGTCAGTTGCTCAGAGTTTGCAGCACTTGCCTGGCATGCGTGAGGATGCAAGTTCAAACCCCAGCACCACGTACATGACAGAGTGTTGGAGCAACGAAAACCACATGAAAAGCTAAAAAAAATTGACTCTCTCTTTCTGCCTTTCTCACTGTCCCTATTTAAAAAAAAAAATAAGATAAATCAAATTGATCAAGATGCAGGATAGTCAGCTTACCCAAGTAACTATTGCCCATAATATTTGAGTTGATGCTCTCTGATTAAAGAAGAAAACTCTAAACAAATATTGAATCAGATTTAATACATTTCTTTCTTTTTCTTTTAAAGGGAGAGGGACAGTGAGAGTGAGAGAGAGAGAGAGAGAGAGAGAGAGAAATAAAGAAAGAATCAATTTTATTTAGTTTTTCATGTGGCTTTTGTTGCTCCAAGACTTTTTTGGGTGCGAGGTGCTGGGGTTTGAACTTGCGTACTTGCACATGCCAGGCAAGCGCTGTAACTGCTGAGCCACTGCTCCAGCCCTAGGTTTAATACATTCCTGTCTTCTTTCATTCTTTGTGAGCATATTTATTGTTTTTTTAACAACCAAATTGTGTAAAAAAATTAAGCTACTTTCTGAGAATTTTGGAACTAAAAAATAATGATCCAGTTCTTTTTACATTTTTAACCCTGAATAATTTATTCAATATACATTATATTAAATATTTAATACATAAAGCTACCCAGTTACACAGAGAAAATCTAACAGAAATGAAGGAATATCAAATGTAATCAGTGAGCTTAAATTATATTTAAGAAGATAAACATGCAAATGTAATCTCTGGGTAGAAAATTAAATGTGAAAAAAATTATGCAAGAAATTTCCAATAAAAATACTTATATGCACTTGCAAATAATGAGTCTGAGAGATTTTCAAAAGCAAAATAAAAATGTGCATGTACTATTTTCTCGGGGACAATGTACTTAAGCAGGAATCTTAAGCACTCATTTGTCATGAAATAAGTTTAAAACAGACATTTAGCACACTAGCCCCATCTATGTACATTATAACTGGGCTATTGCTGAAAGACTCATAATAAATGTAGCCAGCAGAATTTGAAATTACAAAGACATTATTTTAATAGACATTCAGCAATCATGTGAAATTAGCATAGTCTACAAAAAGAAGCATATAAATGAGTTAATAATATCTATTAAATATCTGTTAAGAATATTTTAACTGTGAGGATATTATTCATTAGGTAATTAATGAGACACAAATAAAAAATGTTTTGTCAGAACACATATAATTCATCTTTTGGATGTTTTCATATTCACACAATGGGCTATTTATTATTGCTGCCATTTCACAAAGATGTCTTCTATAAGCATTTTCAAAATGGTTTAATCCTAATATAGCTAATTTTAATTTTATTAGGATTTATGGCATCCATTCATTGCCTTTCAACTGAAATAGGAGATTCAAAAATCTATAATTAAACCTAACCCTTCAAGAGGAGAAAAGCAATGGATAAGAGAAACATTCCTTTTATTTTTCAACTTGAATCCATTTGTTGATATGCAAATAAACTGTCAGTAGAGTAGGTAAAGAAAGTCAGTTTTGCAGAGCTTGTACAGATTTAGTTTATGCAAGGAGCATTTGCTTTTTCCTAAACAGTCAGGGTGGAAGGTAGAGAAAGAAGATCTACTTATGTTGTAGGTACCATTGTGTCTGATCACTTCAAGTGTTGTTTAAACATGGATGTAAATGCAGGCATCACGAATTTTAGGGAAAGAAAGAGACAGCTCTTAACGTCAGATTGGTTATTGCCTGCTATTTTTTCCATGAAAAAATATTAAAGTATTATAGTACATGACATTCTTTTCTGTATTTAAACTTGGGGAAATTGCCTTGGAAGATTTTAAAGTGCGATTAAAATGGTTCAGGAAAAAGTTACTTATTTTTTCATAAACAAGGTGCATATATCTTTAGGAGTGAAATCATCATATCAGCTGAATGATTGTCTTACACCTTCTGATGACTATGGAATTCCTTCTTGTGGGAGGGAAATATTCTGGTGGCAATTTTAGATTCAGTGCTAGAAAAGAAGGTGATGACTTCATTGCAGAATTTTCTCTCACAATCTGTTCCTGATTCTTGTTGGTGGTTGCAAGGAAGAAAGGGTAAGAGTTCTTTAAAGAAGTTTCTGATGCGTGTGTGTGTGTGTGTGTGTGTGTGTGTGTGTGTGTGTTTGAAAGAAGCAAATGCTTTTTATTTTTTCTTTGTATTGCAGTTCAAATATTGACAAAATAGCTAATTTAGACCGAGCTTGTTAGGTTAGCCCATAAAACAGCAAAGAATTATAAGCTAATATCATCTTGATAAAGGAATTAAATTAATTAGCTAGTATTAATAAGACTAGGTATTTTATTTACACCTAGTGCTATTCTAGTGGTAAAAGTGTAATTTGTATACTTTAATAGCTTAGAATGTGTACTTTTTCCAATATGTATGATAACTTTAAAGGAATTATTTTATTATTTGTATAGTTGAGAAAAGTGTAACAGATTGTTATGGATTCTGACATCTGTAAACTTTCCTGAAGCATATCCCAGAGGCCATATACATACTTTTTTATTAATATGAAACAAAATATATTCCTTAGCTTGCATTACACCATAGAAAACAAAGTCCCTCAGAAAGAAGAGTCCATAATGAGGGGACAATAGTGAAAAACTTAATATTATATTGGAAGAAAATCTCACCTGCTTGGAAACAGGCCCTCTAAAGGAGTGAATACTAAAGTTACAAACAGGGCAGCAAAAATTCTCAAAGTAATTTTCTGGGAACAATGCTAGAAGGCCCAATCTTTCCTTAAGTCTTTGGTTCCTTCAACCCATTATGTCCCAAATTTTCAATTAATGTATTTCAATGAAATTCACTCAGGTGCATTAAAATAGGTCAGAAAAAATCATCTAGAGCTTATTATATAACTTATTATCAATATTAATCATGATGCCATTAATAATATTAATTTAACTAACCATTAAACTTTTCTCAAAGTAACAAAATTCTACAATATTTATTTCAAATGTACCAGAAGTGGCATTCTTGTTGTTCAATTTAAGTCTTTTGGACAACATAACATAATGGATTCACTTGTAAATCTAGATGCTAAGGAAGTAGACTCATTTTAACTACTGGTTTGGTACACGTATGAGAACATAGAGTAGGTGCAGTTCCCATGACAGTAGTTTCGCAAAACTTCTTTGTTTTTTTGGTACTGGGAATAGAACCTAGGAGTGCTTACCCACTGAGCAACATCCTCTGCCCTTTTTATTTATTTAGATGAAGTCTTGCTAAGTTGCTAGGGCCTTGTTAAACTGCTAATACTTGTGGCAAGCCACGGTGGCAATTTACGATGCCATCACAAGATGGCGCCGAGAGCCTGTGGCAGTTAAGGACGCCATTACAAGTGGTGCCGAAACCCGGGAACCAGAACTTTCAAGCAGTCAGGGTAGTGCACAGGTAAGTCCGGACCCCGTTTTCGTCCCAGGTAATAGGGACCCCATTTTC
>PVKS010002626.1:85997-115490 GCA_004027875.1 Aplodontia rufa | reverse complement strand
GTTGGGGTGTAGCCTTCACCCCTATTTCAACAGCTGCCCTAGGGTGATCTTGTTACTATTTCCATAAGTTCCTTCAGGAAGGGCTGCTAGGTCCTGCTTTGTTATGCAGAGTTAGAGTGGGTTGGAATGTGCTGCTACCTAGTTGTTTGTCTGTACTCAAAATCTGCATAACCCCTGGCAACTCCCTTAGAAGGATTATCGATTCCTTGGCTGTCTCCCCTCCTCCATATATAAAAACCCGTGTGCCTTGATAATAAACGGATTCTGAGCTGCCATCAGCTGCGTGTGGTTGACTCGGTTCCCCGGCTGGGAGGGAAGGGGTCCCCGGACGAGGGGGACCCGGGTTCCAGCGTCGGCACTCACCCTCCTCCTGATCGGCTCCTGGGGGGACAACCCAGCCCCCCACAGAGAGAGAATCAATTTTATTTAGTTTTTCATGTGGCTTTTTGTTGCTTTGACACTTCGTTGTGTACGTGGTGCTGGGGTTTGAACCCGGGTCCTAGTGCATGCCAGGCAAGCACGATAACCAGCGCTGGGCCACTGCTTCAGCCCAGTATAACACTTGTTTGTTTGTTTGTTTGTTTGTTTGTTTTTAAGAAAGAGGGGACAGTGAGAGAGAGAGAGAAAGAGAAAAGTAATTTTTACTTTTTCCTTCTCTCTTTCCACCACTTCTGCCTCCGGTGGCTCCAGTAAGGACCATCCACATTGTTGGACATATCATCCACCACTGGCCATTGCTTATAGGGTAACTCTTCCAGATTCCAGGAATCCCATCGGTTTCTCTCTGGGAATACTGTTCCCCTGAAGACACTGTTCCTCCTGAAAAATCCTATCACTAGTTGAGAGAAATCCCGACCACCACAGGATGGTTAACGACTTGCATTCTTTGGGGACGCCCAAGATTGCCTGCCATTCTGTTGGTTGTTCCAGGAATGATCTTAGAGAAACCAGTTTCCTGTAGGGAAGCCCCTTGATTTTGGTCTTTCTCTCTGCCAGACTCCATGGGGTCCCTCCTCAATTCATTTTGTCCAACATGGGCCAAGCCTCATCAAAGCCTCCATGAGGGGTTGGGGATTTAGCTCAGTGGCAGAGCGCTTGCCTAGGCCCAAGACCCTGAGTTCGGTCCTCAGTCCTGAAAAAAAAAAAAAAAAAGCCTCCATGAGACACCTCCTTGGGGTGCCTTCTCAAACATATCCAGACCCTGGGTCTCTAAGACAGTCAAACCTAAAAGACTGGAGCTCTTCTGTAATGTTGCTTAGTCCCAATTTAAAGTGGACAATAACAGTGACTGGCCTGAAAATGGCACATTTGCCTCCCAAATTCCCAGAAATCTTAAATTCTCCACTGCCATGGTAAATGGTCCAAGGTTCTCTGTGTCCAGGTCTTTGCTCCAGGATTGGTACTCCAGACCTTTCTTTCTGCTCACACTACTCAACTTTTCCCATCCTTCTCCTCAATGAGAAACCCCTCAGGACATCCTTCTCTTGGGACTCCTTCCTCTTTGGGAGTTCTGCTTCCTTTCTGTTACTCTAAAATCTGTTACTTTGCTGTCTGACCCTGCGTTCATGGATCTCATTCCTTAATCTAGCAAGAACCCACCCATCCACCCTCCCTGTTCTGTTTATAGGGATTCACCCAGAATCTACGGAAGGCTAAGTAAAATGGACAAAGGAGCTCTCATTTCTCTGCCTGTGCTCTTCATAGTGGACAAACTATCTTTCTCTCCCCTTCTCTGCAGAAACACCTCTTCCACATGTACACCCTGGTGCTCAGGCTACTCCCATACACTCTAAATATCCTAATGATCCTCAATCCTTTCACCCTCTCTCTCTCAAGTCCCTAACCCCAAGTCTTGTCTACACTGTTGGTGTTGTGTGACTGAATCCATGTATTTTTTTTTTTTTTACATTAGTCTTGTTTTGTATAACTAGAGTTTTTTCCCTCTCTGTTTTTCCTGTTGTCTTTATTCAGAGGGCAATTAAAAGCTCCAAAATCTCTGTGTCCTTTCAATTTTTATGTATATTTGTGCACACTTGTATAGTGTCTATGTCATGTGTGTTTCTTGCCTACCTGGTACCAAAATTGGCATATAGATAAATGAGTGCTCATAAATTAAAATTAACTTTTGGTCCACGTGCCTTAAATTGGTTCACTAGCACAAGGTTTGTTAAGGGTAAATCTTAAGCTTTTTGAGTTGTCTGTGGTTAGCATAATCAATTGACGTTATTTTAGGTTCTTTTCTAAGGTCAAATGTTGATGCACTGAGATTGGCCAGAACCGTAACAAAAGGTTTCTTAAAACATTGATTTGCTCTTATCTATCCATACAATCCTTGGTGTCAGGTTTTATTGTTCAGGAACATCTCTGCCGAAATAAACAACTGTTATTTTGGATTATTACTGTATACTATTCTAAATTTTGCTTCAAAGGTTAAACTTGGTTAAATAAGGAAATCAGTGTATTGTGATGTTATTACTGGCTTCTTTGTATAATCGGTGTGTTCATGTCCTCTAGGTACACAAATCTTTTGAAGTATGTAACTTGGGAGAATACTTTACCAAGTTGGTGTTTCCAGACTAAAGTTGTCTATAGAGGTAATCTCTTTTCAGACTGGTACGGAAACAACAAATTAGGTTAGAAATTTGTTATTTAATGTTTTGTGATTAGATATCCCCTTATAATCTGTAATAAAGAGTGTTCAGTTTGCTTGAAGGTTGGCAATGTGGAAACTTGTATAGGTTTGAATAGAGCCCTACTCCTTGCCTGAGATAAATCTCCGCCTCACACCCTACTCCATGTTAGGATAATTCAAACCTAGGCTAAATTTAAGTTCATTTAAGGTGTGTTGAAAGGATAGATTTGCATATCTCTTGGAGGCAAAATAGATTTCAAAGACATTAATATTAAAGAAATTGTTTCTTGATTTAAAGCTATTATGCAAGCAAATGTTATTAATTCCATTTTGATTTTCCTTATATACACTTTATAACTATTGCCTGTTAATGTTTTGCAGAGGTACTAATTCTAACAGAAAAACCTGAGTGAAGACACTCCATCACCTACAGGACAGGTTATGTATAATATTAACCTCTAGTAGTGTTACTGATCCTAATTAAATGAAAGGGGTTACTATAAAACTGTACATATTAAAGTTAAAGCCCAGTAATCCCACTTTAGCATTGATGAAGCTGGCCTTCTGGATGTTTAAAACCAAAACTTAAAGTCAAGGAAGTAAGAGAGCCAAGGAAAAGCGGTCAACATTTTGGCCCTGGCCTTTAGGGTCAGCCAGGACCCAGAGAACTATGGGGCAACCTCTGCCTTATATCTCTGAGTCATGTGACCTCCCGATCAGCGGGATTATGAGACCTCCAGAGAAAGAACAACCAGAGCACATTCTGCAAAGAGGAAGATTATTAGAAAGGGAAATATTCAGGATGCTGAATCAGCACAAGGGAAGCCACATGTGGTCAGCAAGACCCTGACCCATCCTTGAAGATGGCACAACTTGTAGAAGGAGGCTAAAGTAGTCAAAAGGCTTCTCACATGTCCTTGAGAGTAGCCTCCTAAGGAATCTCAGCTGACCCTAATAGGTAGGCAAAAGGTCAATTTTGACCAACTTGATCTTAAACCCCTGGCAGGAGAGTTATAACCAAAGCACAGCCATACGTGGACAATTAAAAAGACACACTGATTCTTTTATTGTAACTCAAAATGTATGTTTGTGTCAGTCCCCCCACAGGTAAATAGTTCTAATATTTATCCCTCAGATTAATCTAAAAGATGTAATGTTGCGCATAAAAGCCCTAACTAACTTTACCAAGAGTCCTAAGTGACACAGCCAAAGGGATTCTTCTGCTAACACAGAGGTAATGCCAATAAAAAGCTACATTACAGAAATCAGATGACATTCCTCAACTCAATGGGACATATGTGCTGTTATAAAAATTAAATGTGTTTTTAGCAACACTACTAATATTTCTAAGGGCCTGAATACCCTCCACTCACAAAGAAATGACATGTCAGACTACATACTAAGTAAGCTCTCTTCAAAGGTGACTGATAACACTGTTTTGTACCAATAGCTTGCAGAATATAATGTTTTGTTCCCTTGCTTATTGTTCTAGCATGATCTCTTCCCTGTGTACACCATGTCAAACACTTGCCAAACACCATCATGGACCTCTGGACTAACCTGATGCACAAGATGCCTAGAGTCCATTAAGTGCCAGATGGTCATGGAAATATGACCCTCCATGGAGCTGCCTCCCAGATAGACCCTCTCGAGAGTTTCCCTTACTTCCACAGCCAACACCCACCATCAGCACAAAAAATCCAGAACTGTCATTGCCATTTTACCCTGACAGCAGTCAAGGATCTCTTCAGAGGGGTAATTGAGACAGGAGATAGATTATCTGAAGAGATAGAAATGGGGTCCTCTGGAGAATGGGATCCCCTCACCCCCAGGTGAAAACCCTAGGCTAAAACCTTGGTTTTTGGCTGTTTGACTGGAAGGCCTCACTCATGCTTGGATGCCCAGCTCTCATTCTTGGCAGGGACACCCTAACCAAATTTAAAGCCTCTATTCATTTTAATTCCCACCATACCTCCTCATATGCCTGCCTCCACTATCATCTTATGCTGAACAGAAGCTTTTCCTTACCCACTAACATCCCTGCCAGGGTTCTTCCCTGAGGTGTCAGCCACTGTGTGAAACATCTCCAAGCCCACTGTGGCCACCCACTACATTTCCTTGCAAGACACTGCCTTCAGCTAAAACAAGTTATCTCCTATCACCTTTCTGGCTGCCTTGACTATAACCAGAGAATCTTCTTCCTATACAGAATTAACACATCCATTTACCCACTAACTGAACAGGAGCTTGAACTGGAGGAGGCGATGTCCACCGAAGTTCTGTCTGACAAAGTCCAGACTTGGGGATGGGCTAGGCAAAGCCAACCCTGGAGGTTGCCAAAACCATCCCTTCTAGGAATTGGCTGTGTTTTAGTAATTATATGTATTGTGAATTTACTCAAATTGAAACTCTCTGATTGTTATGAGAATTCTGTTGCTTAGACAACTGTTGCAGATTGTTGAGAAGGATACTTGCTATAACACATATAGAAATCATGGAAAATGAAGCTATTCTGACTTTAAAACAAAATTGGATATGGAAAGCAAAATAATTAGAACTAAGGAATAAAGAAACAATATAGGTGAAACATTTACCAATACCATCCTGAGTGCTCACATTGTGTTGTGAACTTTGAGTGAGAAAGGCGTGTTTACCTTTCCTGTTGTTGCAGAGGATGAGCTTTAACTCCCTAGCAGTAAATAAGCATGTTTGTCTTTCCTGGCTTAGCGGAGATTGAGTTTTAACTTCTTAATAGTAAATAAGACATGTTTACCCTTTTTTGTCTTTGTAGAGGTTAGGGTTTAATTTTTTAGCCCATAGGTTAGGATGCACAGATAATTTTATAGGATTAATATTTATAGGATCTAAGATTTCTATAGAATATTTGGTAAGGTTACAACAACAAAACAGTTTTAGGTTAGTAGTTAATAGGGTAAGGAGTTATAATAGCCTATATCATATTCTAGCTAATTAAGAAATTTTCATTTATGCTAAGATAGGGCTGCTAGACTAATGCAGCGCAGTAACCTTTAAGCGCTTCTCTTATCTAGTGAGGTATTGGTTTGTAGAAACATCTGGAGGAACTTAGGGAGACAGAATTTGGGGAAGTGTTTGGTCTCTGTCCTTTGTAAAAGCAGGTTTAAACAATATGGTCAATGTGGTGGGGAGGTTGAGGCCATGAATTGTACTAATGGCTGATGCTTTAAGTATTTTTATGTCTGGTGCTCTGAAACCATTTAAACCAAATAGTTATATGTGGTCATTGTGGTGGGGAGGTCGAGGACATGAATTGTACTAATGGTTGATACTCTAAGTTTACTGGGAAACTGAAAAGAGAATTGTATAATGAAGCTGAAAAGAGAATTGTATAATGAGGCTGATAATGAAAGTCTTGTTTGAGTACCTGTATAAAAATGTTCAACAATAAAGAACAGACGGCATTTTGCTCAAGCCGTTCCTCCGCGCTGACTCCACTTTTCCTTTGGGGACCCGAGTTCAGCTGGGGCTGGCCCCCTGCATTGAACAACTCCTTTCCTCTTCCCAATTCTCTGTATATTTATCAGCCATGCGGCTAGGCCCTCCCTGTTCTGACTATTCATCTCCTTTTCACAGAGGACCATTGACGCTACTACTGATCAGAAGGTCCAGAACATTCTACTGCTGAGCTCTATCAGAATTTCTCAATACCAATGCCTACAAAAGTCTTCAAACTCATGCCCCCTCTCAGCAGGAAGTAATTTAAGAGACATCATTGATCCTTCTCTCTCTCATCTCTTTTCCTATCAAATGAAAAGAAAAAGGCAGGCATGTTAGGTAGAACTTGACTAGGCAACACCATTTTGAATCTTATCCTCCATGTTAGAATAAGACCCACCTATCCCTAAACCCCAGACTCACTTATAATACTTCACCATCATGCAAAGAAACCCTAAACGCTCCACCATAAGAAAGGACCCTTCTCTGACAACTCCCTAGCAACACCCTAATCTGCTTTTCCCTTAGTCCTCTGTATCTACCCCAGTCTGTAGGCGGAAGACTCGTCCCAGACACTACTGGGGCCTCCTCTGCAGGTTTCTCCCAATAAACCCGCGTTACTGTTGAGCCACTGAACACTCTCCTCTCTCTCTTTATTTCCTCCACTCGCTTCTTTCCTTACACTTGCCTCAACCTCCAGAGTCACTGAGATTACATGTGCGTGCCACTGTGCCTGGCAGAACTTCATTTTTTTTAAGGCTGGATCGTATTCCAGTGCATGTCTGTGCATTCATCTGCTGATGGACACTGTGGCTTCTACCTTTCGGCTACAGTGCAAAGTGCTGCAAGGGAACTGGGTGTGCAAGATCTGCTCTCTCTGTTTTCAGTTCTTTTGGATTCATACCCAGGGTGAAACACTATCTACTTTTAACGACCTTCCCCATCCTGGCTGCTCACACCACGCCAGAAAATTAACTCTCATCCTAAAAATAGGCAGCGATCTGGATGTTCTAGGGCAAGTGGACTGCAGTGTGCCCACTTAGGAGTACCTGTGTGAGTCCTTCGTCTCTTCAAAGCCATGAATGACGCTGCTGCTCCTCTTTGCAAACAGCCAAGCTCCCACAGAGGGCAGTGTGTGCAGAAATCACCAGGAGACACTGATGTCCTCCTGGGCCTGCCGATGCATTCCTCTTTCAAAGAGCAGAGAAAGGGTACAAATCCCTCTGTTCCTGAGCACAGTGGTCCTCACAGAGGCAGGAGAGAGGGAACTGTACCTGGAGTTAGTCCTGGGGGCAGCTGCCATATCTATTTGCTCTAACCACTAGGACATCATGTTCTCATCTTACTGATCAGGGAATAGGCTCCCAGTAGGCACCTCAGTGACTCAGGACTCAGTGGCCAAAATTGAAAATGCAAAAATTAGAAAATACCAGCACATGATGCAGCCTGGAAAAGGGACACACAAAATGCTGTGGGAGCTCAGGAGAGGGAGAGACACACTGCTTCGGGGCCAGGGGGCTTTCTGTGAAGAAAGGGGGCTATACTGCTGGATAACTTTATCTCCACAAGAAGATGGCACAGGAAGAGGGGCAGCAGCAACGGATTTAGCAAGATGTAAATTGGTTTGTAATCTTCTTCTGTTACCCCTGGTTAATTCTTTTTTTTTTTTTTCCAGGGCTGAGGACCGAACTTGGGCCTTGCGTGTGCTAGGCAAGCGCTCTGCCACTGAGCTAAATCCCCAACCCCACCTCAGGTTAATTCTTGAAGTCAGAGCACGGGTCAAGCAGCAGCTTACTTGGTGACCCATCCTTCAAGGTGACAATAGAATTTCCTCAGCCTCTGCAGTAATTTTGTAGGCCAAATAATAACCTGGAAGAAATTTCTCCTGCTTCTTTTGTAAGAATGGACTATATCTTTGTACCCAAATTATTCTCTGCACCTAAACTCTTTTGTCAAGATGATAGCTGTCTTCTCCATGCCAGCCTCTTTCCCTGTCCTTCCTCCTTGGAGGCAGGGCCTCTCCAGAGAGCCTGGGACTCTCCCAGCTGCTTTTGCTGCTGTGGAGTGTGTGAGTGGGAGGAAGGCAGTGATTCCAAACATTTCCTATACTTAAAAAAGAGACAATTGGGGCTGGAGCCGTGGCTCAGAGGTTGGAGTGCTTGCCTGGCAAGCACAACAACCAGGGTTCGAACCCCAGCACCATATACACAACTAAAGGTCAGATGGAAAAATAAAGTTGACTCTCTCTCCTGGTTTGGGATGTGGTCAGGGATGTACTGTGTGGTAAAGCCCTGGCAGTAAGTCTGAGGACATCAGGTAACATATGCAAGATGGCAGAAAGGGAACCTGAAGTTATGAGTCTTTCCAGACATTGATGTCCCCCTAAGTTAACAAACTTTGGAATTGAAACTTGGACATGAATTTACTATTGTTGAAGCCACTTTCATGTGGTTGTATAGCTACCTGCAGCTAGAAGTGTCCTCATATCTTTCTCCTCCGTATCACCTATAGACAATTGGTGGGGGTCGGGGGGGGGGGGAGAATTCCAATTCTGCTCATGTCCCTTTTGGAATTAACAGCAATTTTGGAGTAGTAGGGAATCCACAGGAATCCACAGGCTTTTTTGTGGGGGAGGAATGGGGAGATTCACAGGCATTTACCTTTTGGCTTATTTAGTGATCAGGACTAAAGAAGCTTGGCAGCAGGGGGTGATGGGGACTTCTCTGCTGGTTGAAGTGAACTGTGCCATCCTCATCCCTTCCATTTTCATTCATGAAATCATGTAGCTCTTATGCTTGCATTTCTGAAGTTTTTTTGTGCCTATTTTCCCATATGATCTTCATGCAAAATCTTCCGGGCAGGTAGGGCAAATATCATTTGTCTTCTATTTCTAACAAGAAAACTAGGACGCACACTTAAATTACTTGGCCGATCTCACACAGCTAATTAGGGAGGCTCAGGTTGTGTGGCCCTGCTCTGGTTTAATTTCTGCTGTACCATATTGCTGTCTCTAAAAGCTGGCAAGCTGATATGTGGGAAATAAATAAGTGCCGCTCAGGGAAGCAGAGCTATGGATTCACCCTCTATCCTCCAAAAGGGACAAAGGGCTCAGGAAAGCAAAATTCCTTTTTCCCTTGCAGGGAGGCCCTACTGTTCTCCTTGGGACCACACCTTGCTGGGGCCTTTTGTGCTCAGCAGAGGCAGGGGATTTCCAGCAAAGCTACCCTTTGGCTCATTTATTTGCAGAACAGAAACTTTCTCAAGCACACTCAGGTTGGGGGAATATTTTTATAAGGATGATAACGCTCTTTGTGGAGCAATAAAAAACATCTCATACATAGATACGAAAGACAAGAGCCAGAATGGGATCAGACCTCACAGAAGACGGGGGACTGTCTAGTTTTGGGGGCTGTGTGGCCTTGGCCACAAACAACCTTTGTTCCAGGTTCCTCCATGGCCTTGGCTGTACCAATTAATGCCTGCCCTTCTGTCCTGCCGTCAGTGTTAGGCTTCCTCATTGTTCCTCTCCCTAATCACTTCCTCTTGCCTTTGGCCTCTCATGGCCTTGTCTGGCTTTCTGTAAATCACCAGGAGAGAAGGCCAGTCAACGGAGTAGGGGTGGAAAAGTAAGGAAGAAAAATGATCCGATGGCCAGGCAGACAGCCTCACTCCTCAGTTGCAAGAGCTCAGGGTCAGACAGAATGAAGCCCCAGGTCCTGGGACCAGCCCTTTATCACTGGGGACAGTTCCTGTAGGAAGCTCTGAAGTGGGTGGCAGCCATGAAACTGGTCTACCACAGTCTGATTCCAACTCTCTTCCTCAGCGGCTGTGCCTTTTCTAGACTCATGTATGAGCTCTGAGGGTGGAGTTTGCTTCTAGGGACTGTTGACCTGAGTTACACCTGAGCTTCTCCACATCTGGATCCTTTCCTTGTTCATTCTCCTTAGTGTGCCCTGTCCTTGGCTATATGAGAACCTGGCACATAGGAGATGTTAAGTAAATGCTGAAAATTCTATGTATTACCCACTGCAATTCTAACTTTGTTTGTCTTGTTTGCTTGTTTTTAAAATCCCAAAAGTGGGATTTTAAAAAACGTACCAGCTTTCCTCCTAAATCACTCCCAAGCCTTTGCAGCTCCCAATAGCTCTAGGTTTAACATTTTGTTCCTGGTCTCTGAAGCTCTAAGCTCCTGGGCTTGGCTTCAGATGAAGGGCCAGTGCATGGTTGGATATAAGGAATGGTAGAGAGACCCTCTCCCCTCCCAGCATTGTCCCTGTAGAGTCAAAGGGAGGCTGCAGACGGACTGTGAACCCAAATGAACGCGAAACCTAATAGGGCTTGGCCACTGGGTGGGATTGGGCTATTTTTAGTTGAGCTATTTTAATATCATCCCTCTGCTTTGCATTGGTGTTTATGATGTTTCTCTGAAGCTGCATTTGTCAATATTCTGTTTCATTTAATACCAAGCTGCAGTGAAAGGTGTGAGGTGAACACAACGGCCACCTCTGAGCTAGCTTGGGATCAACTGCTGACCCGTGGGCCAACCCTGGCTGGGATGTTTGTCAGAGTGCAGTCTGAGCTTGGGAGCCAGCCCTGCTGAGCATCCTGTTCAGCTGTGCTCTATGCTAATCCCAGAGAGGAACTAAGATGGGTATACTGATGTTCAAAAAAATGCTTCTCATTTTGTTAAAATTTTATTTTTATTTTTTTAAAAGAGAGCAAGAGAATAAATTTTATTTATTGTTTTCACCTGGTTTTTGTTTGTCTGACACTTATTTGTATGTGGTGCTGGGGTTCAAACCTGGGCCCTTATGCATGCCAGGCAAGCACTCTACTGCTAAGCCACCACTCCAGTCCTGCGATAAATGCTTTTTAATAAATAAATAAATAAATGAATGAATAAGAAAATGAAACCTAGCTGTAGTTTAGGCTTACCATAGCTCTCTATCCCCCCCTGTTTGCAATCCCTCCCCTCCACTGTGACCTCGACCCTGGGACAGCACAAGATCTAGGTTTGCCTTCCAAATTCCTTGTTTTATTTTTTTTTTAGGGCTGAGCATCGAACTTGGGGCCTTGCGCATGCTAGCCAAGCTCTCTGCCACTGAGCTAAATCCCTAATCCCATGCCTTCCAAATCCCTGTTTTCAAATGGGATTCCAGGGGAACAGATGTTTAACCCAAAATGAAGGAAGAAGGAATCCTTTAGAGATGGACAATCAGACACTGGCAAACAGGTCAGAGGTCACTATTTTTTGAGAGGTGGAGGAGAGGGAGGGCAAAGAAAGCTTCCTGGGATTCTATCAGGCCAGCCCTGGAGATCTGAAATCCCAGCCAGTGGGAACAAGTGCACTTGCTCTTATCCAATCCTTTTTTTCCTTTCCTTTTCTTTCTTTTCCTTACAGAAAGAGAGAGACAGTGAGAGAAAGAGAAAGAGAGAATTTTATTTAGTTTTTCATGTGGCTTTCTTTGCTCTGACACTTTGTTATGTACATGGTGCTTGGGTTCGAACCTGAATACTCATGCATGCCAGGCAAGCATCGTAACCCTTGAGCCACTGCTCCAGCTGCTCTTATCCAATCCTTTCTCCAGATGAGCTAAGCCAAGGCAAAAATACATGTACAGATGGGGAATCTGAGATCCTCTTTTCACCCGTGGAACCCTTGTAAAAGGCAAGTCTGATCCTTTCTTTTTTTCTTTTTCTTTTTTTTTTTTAAGAGAGAGGGGACAGTGAGAGAGAGACAGAGAGACAGAGAGAATCAATTTTTATTTAGTTTTTCACATGGCTTTCGTTGCTCTGAGACTTCGTTGTGTACATGGTGCTGGGGTTTGAACTCTTGTACTTGTGTATGCCGGGCAAGCGCTGTAACAGCCGAACCACCACTCCAGCCCCAAGTCTGATCCTTTCATTCCTCTGCTGTAGATATTGAAATATGTGACTTGGTGACATGTGACTATCTTCCATTGCCAAGCCTCTCTCTACATATCACCCCCACTCACCCCAATTTTTTTTTCCACAACCAGGAAAAATTGTAATAGTGTTGTGCGGTGTACAGTGACATATACATTTCTAATTTTGTTTTCATTTCTTTTCTTTTTTTTTTTAAAGAGAAAGAGAGGCAGAGAGAGAGAGAGAGAGAGAATCAATTTTATTTAGTTTTTCATGTGGCTCTCATTGCTTAGACACTTCATTGTGTATGTGGTGCTGGGGTTCGAACCTGTGTCCTCCTGCATGTCAGGCAAGCACTATAACCGCTGAGTCACCCCTTCAGCCCCTTTTTTCATTTCTTGACACTCACCTTCCTATCAAGCCAAATGAGTGAAGGACCCTGGCTGCATCTCCCCTTTCTCCTTCCTCTGTGGCTTCTTGTCTGCTCTTCCTCTGCCGGAAATCCCTTTCCCATTCCACCCCTACCCCGCCACCATTCCAGGAAAGCTTGTGGGTTCGGTCCTCCCTCTTTTGCAGCATCCCTTCCCAATCATGTCCTAACCAGCATGGACAGTCATTTTTTTGGTTGGTCACTAATCCCAAGGATAGGGATCCCCTGCATCCTTCGTTTCAGAACCTCTGGAGATTGGCACATATGCTTGCTGATGGACAAAGCAATCCAATTTGTCTCATTCCTAAATCAGCATCTAGTAACCTGTAGGACTGCATGACGGGTGAGGAGGATTTAATGAGCAGGAAATCCTCAGTATTTGGTGGAGGTAACTGTAGCCTGACAAAATGCTACTCACCCTCACCCCTGCTAGAATCTCTCTCCTTCCAGACAGTGCATGCCTCACTTCCTCCAGTCTCTTGATTAGCAAAGCCTTCCCTGACCACTCCTTATGAAAGTTACCCTCTTTCCCTAGCCCTCCCTGTTCTCTGTCCAGTTTCCCTTCTGGTCTTACCTGACATTCCATGTACTTTCTTGTTTATTTATTTACTGTCTGCCTGTTTGTCACTCATCAGACTGACGAACTCTGACAGCGCAGTGGTTTTTCTGTTTTGTTCCCTGCTGCATCCCCAGCACATGGTGTGATGCCCGATACATAGTAGGTGCTCTTGTCTATGAGAGGAAAGAATGAATGAATGTGCACAGAGAACAGCAGCTTCATGACAGGACAGTGCTGTGTCTTTCACGTTCCCAGGATTTATTCTCAACATGATAGAACTCATCAAATAATAGCTTATAGGCAGGAACGTGGCACGCTGAGGTTAATAGGGATGAGTAGAGAGTTGAAAGTATGAAAACAGCCTCTCTCAGCTTCAAGCAATATAAAAAATATATTAAAAAAGGTTTTCACCCTGTGCCTGGAATGCCAAAATGGTATGTGAAGAAACAAGATCAGAGCAAACAAAGAAAAATGAATTCTAATAAATCAGGGAAAAGAGAGTTGCAGACTCTGTTTCTCTGACCCTTTGACGCTACCAGCAGATCCTTGATGTTTGCTCTAAATACTGTAAAACCGGTGGTACTGAGCCAGGAGAAAGGCAAATGGCCACAGATGAACTGAAAACCGGGCTTTTATTTTAAGAAGCAACCCAAGGGGGATCCATGATTACTCTGAGATTCAGTCCTATCTCACAGGAGATTTGAGCGGGTGGATTGCGGGCCGAGGTCTTGGAAAGTTGCTTCCTCCCTCTGGGCCTCAGTTCCTGTTGGCAGAATAGCTAGGGAGTTGGAGAAACTGATTTCCAAGGTCTCCTCCACCCGTAATGTTCTGTGACTACATGTATTGACAAGGGTTTTCAATTTGTCCTCATTAATGGAGAGATTCAATTACCAGGACATTAAATTCTCTGAGTGTTCTGGATAATTGGATCTTTACTAAAATAGCCCTCAGATTTTGTTTACTACATTAAAAAATAAAAATAAAAGTTCTCTTTGGTATTAATTTATACCTGTAGGGAATATGCAAGAATTTAACTGTAACAGCTAGGAGTTACTCTTTAAAGCTGAGATTCCAAAACATTTTAAACAGTGACTCTTAATTTTTTTAAAAAGTAAACTTTTTATATCACACACACATATACACAGTAACAAAGGTTTTGTGAAATAGTGCTTAACTTTGCCATATGATGCAGTGTGTTTTTTTAAAGTATGGAGCCTGAATATTTATTTACTTTTAAGAGAGCGGGGGGGGGGCAGTGAGAGAGAGAGAGAGAGAGAATCAGTTTTATTTAGTTTTTCATGTGACTATCGTCGCTTCAACATTTTGGTGTGTATGTGGTGCTGGGGTTTGAACCTTCGTCCTTGAGCATGTTAGGCAAGCACTGTAGGTACTGAGCCATCACTCCCAGCCCCCAGAGTATACTTTTTTTTTTTTTTTAAGAGAGAGGGACAGTGAGAGAGAGAGAGAGAGAGAGAATCAATTTTATTTTAGTTTTTCATGTGGCCTTTGTTTCTCCAAGACTCTGTTGTGTATATGGTACTGGGGTTTGAACTTGTGTACTTGGAGCATGCCGGGCAAGCACCATAACTGCCAAGGCACTGCTTCAGCCCCAGAGCAAACTTTTTATGCTATTCAGAAGTATTATTCAATCCACTAAAGCAGAATCTTAAAAGTGCCACGGGACTCTACCTGCCCCTCATAAAGGTCATTGGGTGTATGCTGGCAGTAAATTGCTCAAGACATCCAGGCTGTCATTTTGGTAGCTGTCTTCTAGTAATGTCTCCAAGAGCACAGTAGTGACTGACTGGTTTTACATTCTAATTCATACCATTTTAAAGATCTGTGGCATTACCAGGAAGTGATGCTGAACAACACAGGGGGGAGAAAGGAGCACTAGAGTAAGCATCAGAGTTTCTGACTCCTAGTCTAGGCTCTGTTACTCTCTGACTGTGTGATCTTGAATAATTCGCTTAACTTCTCTGAGCTTTGGCTAACTTCCAACACGGGAATGCCTGCCCTATCTGCCTCACAGGGTGGTTGCAAGAATTGAAGCAATAAAACACATTGAAAAGTACAAGATGTGACACAAATAGAATGCACTATTAATAATAGCCTTTTAGATCTTATGTGAGCATTGTAAGTATAGGTTAAAAATTATATGAAGTTGGATTTTTAAAGAAAGATTTGAGAAGTATATGAAGTTATATCGCATATCAAATAAGGAGGCCTGTTAGCCTTCTTCTCTTTTGGTTTTTCTTGGTGCTGGGGATGAAACCCAGGGCCTTGTGTATCCTAACCACAAATTCTACTACTGAGCTACACCCTCAGCCCCCCATTAGCCTTCTTGATGAGGGTTATTTTCTCTTCATGCTAATTTCTCCATGTTCCTGTTACATTTTAGGTTCTATTCGTTCTCTCCTCCCTTATTTTCTATCTTCAGATTGTGAAAGGTGGACAGATATCTTTCAAATTCAATTAATCCTTTCATGTAAAAAGTAATTCAAGAAGAGCATCTGAATTATTATTATTATTATTATTATTCAAAGATCAAAGTTTGAAATTCTTCAAACCTAGCATATGACTGAGAGAAACTGAGCAGATAGAGAATTGATTGGTGTATCAAAGACCCCAGGCTTCTTGGTTGGGGGCAAGGTCCTTTGCTCCTTGATTTGTGTTTTTGAGGAGAAGGGAGCAGATTTCTGATAGGTACAGCCTGGAATGTCTATTGAAGAGCATGGTGGCTCCTAGGGTAGATGTGGTTGGGGGTTGGGATACAAACCTTTGCATTCCTTTGACACACTTGAGTGTGCGTGTTTGTGTGTTGCTGTGGATGGAAAGCAGAATTGGTGCGTGCCGGGCAAATGCTCCACCAGTGAGCCACAGCCCCCTGCCCATTCCACACATATTTAATTGGGTAAAATGAGAGGCTGTATAGGGGCCAAAGCTTTCACTGATTAGGAGGTGTGACCCAGAGGTTGGTTGATGAAGGCAGAAAGAAATGGTAGAGGGTGTGAAGTGCCCTGCAGTGCCCATTGATGGGAAGAGTAGAGGAACTTGTGCCAGAATGTAAATCAACTGCTCCTGCAGAAGGGAGTCCTGCTAGGAAAAAATGCCAGTTGAGCTGAACGCTGTGTTTAAGGATGTGATTGCTTTACATTCTGGCTCAAGCTCCCTGTTTTGTTGTAAAGCAGGAACAGTTTGAGTTCCAGCAGTGGGTCTCCAGGCCATGTTTTGAGTGGCTCTGCTCTGGGGAAACTCTTTTTTATTTATTTGCCTTTTGGTACCAGAGATTGAACCCAGAGGTTCTTAACCACTGAACCACATCACCAGCCCTTTTTTATTTTTTATTTTGAGACAAGGTCTCATTAAGTTGATTAGGGCCTTGCTAAGTTGCTGAGACTGGTGGCTTTGACCTTATGATCCTTCTGCCTCAGCCTCCCCAGCCGCTGGGATTACAGGCATGCCCCACCTAGCCTGATTTCTAAAGGAATTCTTATGCATCCTGTGAAGGGGACAAGTACAAGAATCTTCATAATAGTTTATAGCAACTGAAAAAGGAACCAACTCAGAAATTCAGACATAATAGCTTAGAGAAGTGATCATGGTGTCATCTTACAATGGAATCTTACATAGCAGAGAAAGTGAATAAATCACAGCCCCACACACCAATATAAATGACTTCTTTTTTTTTTTTTTTTTAAGAGAGAGGGACAGTGAGAGAGACAGAGAAAGAGAGAAACAACTTTATTTAGTTTTTCACATGGCCTTAGTTGTTCCAACACTTAGCTGTGTACGTGGTGCTGGGGTCTGAACCTGGGTCCTCATGCTTGCTAGGCAAGCGCCGAAACCACTGAGCCACAGCTCCAGCCCCAATATAAATGACTTCTAAGAATACTATTGAGCAAAGAGGACAAATTGAGAAGCTTGCAGTTAGTATGGTTTTATTATATGAAGTTCAAACACAGGCACCTCTAAACGGTATGCTGGTCAAGGATTCAGGACAAGTGGATTGAAACTATAAAGGAAAGCACAGGAATGTGTGACACCAGTGTCAGGTGGTGGCCTGGTCTGAGGTGGAAGGAAGATTGAGGCAACAGGAAGAGTGAGCGCAGCCAGCAGGAAGGAGCTTCTAAAGAGAGGCAGCGTTCCATTCCTAGCTCAAGCTGGGTGGTGTGCATGGGGATGTTGGGTTTTTATTATTGTTCTTTAAACTGTACTTATATGTGATGTTACACTGTTTTGTATGACTTATTTCATAATGAGAAAAAACTTTAAAAATGTATTTAGGCACAGGTAATAATTCTCCAGACCCCAACAAAAAGGGGATTTTAGCATGGTTGAATATTCTAACCCTCAAAGGAATTAGCAGCTTTCCAAATATGGTGTCCTAATGGTCTGGAACGGCTTGAGGGAGAAGGATGGCAATCCCTCCCCAGATACTGGCCCCTGGGCTGGGCACCAGCAACTGGTTTGAGGTGTGTGGACCTCATGCTCAATGGCCTTGGGCCTTGGCTTGCCCACTCTGTGCCTCTTCCTTCCTGCATCACAATCCTTAGGATTTAGCTTGCTTTTCTGAGTTACCACCACATACTTCATTTTCTTTCAGCTTTCCTGTAGCTGTCTGGTGGGCAGAATGGAATAATCCTAACTTTTCAAGTTTCCAATCCCCCTAAACATGTGCACCAGCCCCTTGGGAGTTAACAGTGTGAACGTTCTTGGACAGTGCAGAAACCTTTACTAACACCACCTCCACAGTTTGGTAGCTCACCATCCGACGGCCTTTTTAGGGAAGGTTTATCATCTGCCTGCTGATGTTCACTTTGTGTTCCAGCTGGTTGCCAAACACATTCTTTCTCGACAGCTCTGGTTTGAAATGTTTGGGCTCACATTGCTCTGGGTAAACACGTTGTCAAGTCTTTTAATCCCAATGTTAGATGGGTTTTCTTGCCTGCAATTTGGTGTCTATCAACCTTACAGTCAGAAAGTTTAGAGCTACGAGGGACTTTGGAAATCTACTGTTCAACTTCCCATCCAAAGAAAGAATTGTTCTCGAAGTGTCCCTGATCACCAGTCTCTGAAAATTTGCTTTTTAAGGGAATTGCTGTAGGCACAACACATACCATAGTTTATAAATTCCACTACAATATTTTGCAAAAAAATTCCATTTTTGCTTTAGAGAATCAGAAATCAGCATGAGCAATTCTTAGTTTGCTAACTGAATTAAAATGAACACAGACTCTTGCAAAACCGGTTCTAGAGGTACAGAAGGCCTTACATGGCCAAAGACACTTTTCATCTGCATGATATAATCAGAAAGGAGTTGGGCAGATCTGCATGTGGGGAAATAGACAGCAAAGGCAGGAGATGTGGTTAATTGCTTGAGTCTTGGGTGCGCGTTTTCTTTTGTGCCTTTGTTTCTGCGCTTGCTTCCTTTGAAGTACAGAAATGAAGACAGACAGCCCCTGTGGAAGAAGGCAGGACTGGTTTGTCTATACGATGTAGAATTAAAACATTTTCTAACTTACTCCTAAGTGACCACCCTCCCCTTATCTTTCCTTATCGCAATTCCTTCCCACATCAATACACAGTCACATAATCATTGATTTGATGAATTAGTCAATCTGTGGTCCCTAGCTGCCTTTTCCCATTAGACTGGGCACACCCATTTTTGAGTCCACCCAGAGATGATATGACACGTGTGAATAGTCCCTTCCACCTGTTTCCCCACCTTGGGTTTTGTTCTAGCAGAGCCTGGAACCAAGGCAAGATGCCAGCAGCCATTGTAGTTAGATGGGTTTGTGGCTTGAACCATGTTGGCACCATGGCGGCACAGGCCATTCACGGCATGGTAGAGAAGCCAGCCTGGAAAAGCCCATTAGAGCAGCAGGGCTGTCCTATGCTTTACCCCCCTCTCTCATGCAACCAGGGGAGAGATTCTGGGCTGCAGAAGGTAGCAGAAGGTATTTTTATTTTTCTGTTTTAAATTGAGGGTAGGCAGCTCCAGCACGGGTAGGTAGGAAACAATGAAAGGTGCTGAACCCAGTCTGGACACGTGTGTGTGTGGGGGTCCTGCGGGTTTTGCTGCTCAGGCCAGGTTTAATACTGATTTTGATGTGGCCTGGTGGGTGCATCAGGGCTGATGGCAGGAAATTTGAGGAACTGGATGCCCCATTCACAGCCTGTGTAAGCAGGGCAGAAACAGTTAGAGCCAGATAGGTTACCAGGGCCACAGCTGATGCTCAGGGCAGGCCATTGCTGCAGGCAGTGAGAGGTAGGAGCCTTTTCCAAGGCCATGATTCTGCTGTGTGGTGTCTCCCCAACCCCCGACCCCCCAGTCTCCTCCTGACATGCTGGGTCTTGGAGACTGGTATGGGGCTGAGGCACTACAGACCTACTGCTTCCTGTCTAAGGGGTAGGAGGGCGAGAAGGCTGGAAGCTAAGAGACTGGGGCTGATGCTGAAATTTCATTACATCAACTCAATGAATACTCGACTGGGTGGGAGGGAGTTGTGGAAAGATACAGACGAGGAGATGGGCAGTCAAGTGAGAGGTAGATTAGGAAGTCTGATAATACTATGCCACACAGACTACATAGCAGGTGATGAAGCCCAAATACACTGCTTTGTTGTGGATCCACACAAGCTCCATTTGTGTGATTCATTTGCATGGGGGACGGATGGGGGAAGACAGGGTTGGGGAGAAGGCAGTGAAGAATTTCACAGATAGAAGGTAGGCTATTCTCTGCCAGTGGAGGTGGTGGCAGGGAGGGACTGAAGGAATCATTTTTATAGGACCTCAGGGGGACAGAGGCCATAGCTGCCTGCTTTGGTTCCAAGGTAAGTTCCAGGGACTGAATGGAGGAGAGGGGCATTGTCCTCATGCTCTGTGCAACACAGCATCTCTCTGAGCACAGCTGGAGCATGAGTCCACATTGGCCCCCACTCCCTCAGTGTAGTGAAACAGCTCCCTTGGCAAGAGCACAGCTGCAGTCCCAGCTGCATGGAACAGGGATGGGACCGGAAGGCGGGAGCCAGTGAGGCTCTGGACACACCTGTTATTTTCACCTGGAAAGGACCCGCAGGCCAGGGAAAACTGGAAACATTCCAGTTATGGGAGTTAACCAAGTGCTCTCAGTGGGCACTTTTATTTTCACCTTCTATCAGCCTTGAAGAATTCCATCTCTACCTCTTTAATTTTACAGAACAGCTCTGAGCCTGTAATTATCTTGTTTTTCTTCCTTAAGTCCAAGGGTCAGAAATTTCTGTAAAGGGATAGACAGTACATCTTCTGGCTTAGGGGGCCATAATGTCTCCGTTACAATTGTTCAACTCTGCTACTGTACCGTGGACGCAGCCATAGACAACATAGAAACAAGCTGTATTATATTCCAATATAATTTTATTTATTTATGGACATGGAAGTCAGAATAGTACAGTTTTTCACAATTTATAAAAATATTCCTCTTTTTAATTTGTTTCATGCATTTAAAAAATGAACATTTTTAACTAGTTAGGTACAAAGACGGTCCATGAACCACAGTGTGCCAAGCCCTGTGAGGGCGGGAGTTGTCCCTCATGCCTATTACAAGTCTGAGGTATTTATTAAGTAGGTGCTCAATAGGTATTGGAGGAGTGAGCTTCATTTTACATACAAGGAAACTATGGCTCAAGAAATGAATCAACATTCAAGACTTGGACTAAGACTTACCGTCATTGCTAGGTAGTTGGAGAGTTGAAGGATTGGGTAGTTTGCAGTTCTTCCAAGTCCAAGTCCTGCACTCCTCCTACCAAACCACAGCTTCATCCTTCCCTGCTACATGGAATTTCACTGGACTTAGAACGGAGAACTTCACTTCAGTGGTAAACCAACCAATGGGACAGATTCTTTAGTGTCACTTTTCAACGTGGTGGAGCTGTGGAAAGCTGTCTCTAATTCCTCAGGTGGAGACCATGTCATTGCTAGTCTACCTTGGGAGGCAGCTGTGAAGAATAAAGTTAGGGGCAGGGCTGGTATGAAAAAGCCAGTAAGTTATATGTATATTCTTCAAATTGAGCATTTTCTTTTTCAAAAAAGGGCTCTATATGATCTAGGGATTATGTAAGGCTAATTCTTTGGTTTAAAACAAAACAAAACTGGTTCTCCTAAGACAGCTTGCGTCTGCCTGATCTCCACTCGCATTTCTGCCAACACCTACACTTGATGTTGGCTTAGTCTCTGTCTCGATCACTACATTTCCCCCCCCCATTACCCATGACTTGCTCCCACGCTCTGTGTTAACTGGGCCTCGTTTGCCCCGCTCCTCAGGCAGTGTGGTTAACCACAAACCACTCTGCATTCCAGGAAGCCAATCTGCGAGCGCCTCCTCTTGGAATCTGCACCTGTGTTTCTCCTCAGCTTGGAGTTTGTGTGGTTTCTGACGCTGAAGGCTCTCCTGAGGGCTGGGCTGGGGCCTTGACTATGGGGTGGGCACCCCCAGAGTGCCTCCTTGTAGGTCTTTGGGTGCTGCTTTGACAAGTGGCAGCAACAGAATTGGAGACGAAGGTGAGGAGCTCTTGCCCCTGCATGTCCAGTTGTCAAAAGCTTGCCCAGCCCAAGGGTGTGGAGTCACAGACAGCGGGCAGCCGATAAAGCTCCCTAGGACTCTTCTTCGGAGGCCTCATATTTGCTGGATCATGAATGTTCTGAACTAGGAAGCACAGTTAATAGCAACACATTGCCCCCTTCTCTCCATTTTTTTAAAAAAAGTAATATAAACTCAATGTGAAAAAATTGAAAATATCGATGAGCATAATGAAAATGAAATCCACCTGTGGTCACTCTACCCACAGAAAAACACTATTAAACGTTCTAGAATGTATTGTTTTGAGTCATTTTGTATTCATAATTTTCTAAACATAAAACCTCACACTGCAGTACAGTTTGATCTCCTGTTGTATTTTTGCTTAATACATCATGAACACATTCCTATGTCATGTCAGTATCTTTATCTTTTTTTTTTTAAACAGAGTGGGATAGTGTGTGTGTGTGAGAGAGAGAGAGAAAGAGAGAGTCAATTTTATTTAGTTTCCCACGTGGCCTTCATTACTCGGAGACTTGATGAGTACGTGGTGCTGGGGTTTGAACCCATGTACTTGCGCATGCTGAGTAAGCGCCATAACTGCCCAGCCACCGCTCTAGCCCCAGTAGGTATCTTTTAGCAATGTGATTTTTTATTGCTATAATGGGTTTCATGATAGATGTGGAATACATCTATACAGTAGACCATATTTAATAAAAACTGGTTTTTGGACATTTAATTTTTTTCCTGGTTTTTCATGTCAAGATGAACATCCTCAAATAAAAATGCTTTTTATGCATATCTTTCTGTTTCCTTAGGATGCATTTTTAGAAGTGAAATTAATTAGGTCAAAGGCTTTGCACATTTTTTAAAGGTCAGATTGCCTCTAGAGATGATCCAGTTTTCTTTTCTACCAATAATGCAAAAAATCCCTATAGCCCAAGACTTACCAATATATTATTAGATATTTAATGACTTTTAATTTGAAAGCTGGTGAGATTGAATTTTTTGATATTTTTAACCATTTGTATTTCTTTTGTGATTTGCTCTTTGTGAGCATGAATAATTCTTTGATCATTCCTTCCTCAAATGTATTCACTAGGTAGCTCGTAGGTTCAAGTTTTGCCAGCTTAAAGCCAAGTTCCCTTGAGAAGAGTTCTTAGCAGAGACAAGCATGAGGTCTGAGGTCCTAGGAGCAGAGAGGAGCGGGGCGAGGCAGTTGAGAGCAGGGTGGGTGTGAGGTATGAGGGGGTGCCAAGTGGTCAGGGAATCAGAGGTGACAGAAGCCCAAAGGAGATGTGCGCTAGAGGGTGGAGAAGTAAGGCTGAGAAGAATGGAGGCTGGAACTCCTGGGTAAGTGGGGAGAAGAATCAGATTTCCTGGGCAGCAAGCTCAGAGGCACCACCAGGGAACACCAAGGAACAGGAACATACACATCTGTGCCCACTGCAGCACTCCCAACTGGCAGCAGTTGTGGTGGCCATCTGCTCACAGAACGCACTTCTAAGCAGGGTGAAACGGGATCTTTCTGCTTAGACCTCTCCCTTAACAGAGGAAGAACTTTCCCAGAAGTCCTGGGCAGGTTTCTCCCTACATCTCATTGGCCAGAATTGTCACATGCCTATTGCTAGTCCAGTTGCTCCGAGAGGGGAATGGAATTATCTGGACTGGTTTAGACCAATCACCATTAAACCCCAAGGGCCAGCCCAGGGTCACTTAAAACCTCCTTCTCTTAGCAAGGCAGAAGAGGTGAGTGGCTATCAGGTGGACAACTGCCAGCATCTGCCACAGACCTGCTTTCCCTCCTTGCCTGAGTCAGTGGGTCGAGGGTTGATAAAGGGAAGAACAAGGACGAGGATGGAGTTATAAAGTAAGTGAACACATAGTCCCTTCCGGAGTTTATAATACACCAGGGAAGATGAGACCGAAATGAAAATATACATGAGGATACAGAGAGTGAAGACTAGGAAAGCAGACTCTAATGGAAGAAGGCAGTGGGGTGTACCAGACTGAGTATAGGCTGGGAGTTTGAATACTTTCCCCGCCCCCAGTGCTGGGAATTGAACCCAGGGTTTTGCACATGCTAGGCAAGTGCTCTACCACTGGGCTAAATCCCCATCCCTTGAATGCCTAATTTGATGTGCACTTAACTATGTGACTTTCAGCAAGTATGTTAATCTCTGAGTCCATCTTCTGTGAAATGAGACTGTAAGAGGCACCATTAGAAATTAATGGGGCTGGGTATAGTGCACATGCCAGTAAATGCCAGCAGCTTTGGAGGCTGAGGCAGGAAGCTCATAAATTTGAGGACAGCATCAGCAGCTTTGTGAGGCCCTGTCTCATAATAAAAAATACAGAGGGCTGGGGATGTGGCTCAATGGTAAAGCACCCCTGGGTTAAATTCTCCAGTACCAAAAATAATTAATGGGGAAATAGCAATTTCTGAAATCATTACATATAGCGTTACCATATAATGTAGCAATTTTACCCTTAGGTATCTACCCAAGAGAAATAAAAATAAATGTCTACAGAAAAACTTTCATACAAAAGCTCATAGCAGCATTTTTTCATAATAGCCCCCAAATGGGAACAATTCAGATGTCCATCAACTAATGAATGAATGAGTAAAATGTGTCGTATACACACAATAAAATAATCTTTGTTCACAAAACAAAAGTACTGTTATATGTTACAATGTGGATGAACCTTGAAAAAAATCCTAAATGAGGGGTTGGAGTGGTAGCTCAGAGTTTATGGTGCTTGACTGGCATGCGTGAAGACATGGGTTCAAACCCCAGCACCACATGCACAACAGAGTCTTGGAGAAACAAAGGCCACATGAAAAACTAAATAAAAACGGATTCTCTCTCTCTCTCTCTATCACCATCCCTCTCTCTTAAAAAAAAAATAAAGTCCAACACTAAATGAAAGAAGCCAGTCACAAAGGACCGTATATTACATGATTCCATTTATGCAAAATGTCCTGAATAGGCAAAAAATTTTTTTTCTGTTTTTGGTACCAGGGATTGAACCAAGAGACACTTAACCACTGAGCCACATGCCAGCCCCCCCTTTTTTAAAGAGAGAGGGACAGTGAGAGAGAGAGAGTGAGTGAGTGAGAAAAAGACAGAATCAATTTTTATTAGTTCTTCATGTGGCTTTCGTCACTCAGACACTTTGTTGTATATGTGGTGCTGGGGTTTGACCTGCGGACTTGTGCATGCCAGGCAAGCGCCGTAACCACTGAGCCGCTGCTCCAGCCCCCATGCCAGTCCTTTTAATATTTTATTTTGAGACAGGGTCTTGTTCAGTTGCTTAGGGCCTTGTTAAGTTGCTGAGGCTGGCTTTGAACTTGCCATCCTCCTGCCTAAGCCTCCAGAGTTGCTGGGATGACAGGCATGTGCCACTGCGCCCAGCTCAGACTAAGCAAATCTATAGACACAAAGTCGATGAGTGGTTGGCTACAGCTGGGAGGAGCCGGGGAATAGGGAGATGATGGCTAAGGGTACAGGATATTGTTTGGGGTGATGAAAATATTCTAAAATTGACTGTGGTGGTAGTTGCACAATTCAGAATATACTAAAAATCATTGACTTGGATACTTTAAATGGATAAATTCTATGGCATGTGAATTATGTCTCAGTAAAGCTGTTAGAAAAGAAAAATGAATGTTGGAGTAAAGCACTCACATGAAGGTATTTGGCTATGACACCTAAGTCTATCTAGGAAGTGGACATTTGTCACACTTTGGGAATGGGGCAGCATTTGGGGAGTGTCCATACCATCTTTGAGGACTCGTTTCCCATGAGAGAAGGTGGAGACTTGCTTTCCCAGCCTCCCTTGCTACCAGGGGGCCAGCATAGGAGCCAGGCTCAGTCACACACACCTTTCAGGCTCTGGAGTTGTTTCCAAAGGGACTGGGGTGCACCACTGCGTGCCCATTTAACTGCTTAAGATTCTACCTAACATTCTTCAGTCAATCTCTCTTCTACCTACATGAGCCAGGTTGGGTTTCTGCTGTCCACCTAACAGCCATGGCTGATAGTTCTGGACCCTTTCTGCCTTGAGTCACCTCTTTCAGTGAGAATGAGAAAGGCAGGGGTTGGGGTGTGCCTGGCTATTTCCCAGGGAGACGGAGCTTCAGGCCAAGACCCACACAAGCAAGTCCCATGGGGGAAAGATGGAGAAGGAAGAGAACAGGGACCAATTATTTTAATATTTTGAACTAAAGCAAGAAACAAAAGGGGCTGGAGTGGTAGGTGGCTCAGTGGTTGGAGCACATGCCTGGCATGTGCAAGGACCGGGGTCCAAACCCCAGTACCACATACACGACTAAGTGTTGGAGAAACAGAAGCCAGATGAAGAAATAAATAAAATTGATTCTCACTTTTTCTTTCACTCACTCCTCTCACTCCCTCTCTTTAAAGAGAAAACATACCACATATGCTGGGACTTTCAACCTAGCAGAGTAGCCATTTAACATTCTCCAGAGATTAGAAGTCACCTTGGGGCATAGAGTGACCCTGCCCTATTCCTGGGAGGACACTTAGGCTCCCTGAGAAGCCAACATTTACTTGCAGGGGTGGCTTGGAGGCTGTTGTCCATGCAAAGAATTGGCCTTGATTTCAAAAATATCTAGATTGAGTCGTTACTGTGCGCCACATACTGTTCTGAGTCCTGGAACACAAAGGGTGTCAGAGACAAAAATCCAGGCCTTTTTGAATCTTATGACCTAGAGGAAAGAAAAGGTGAACACTAAAACATAAAATAAATTATATCAAAAACAGTAATCTATGTGGAGAAAATATAAAGCAGGATTAGGAGATGGGAGTGCTGGGAACGGCATCATGGTACACTTTCCAAGAAGGCCCAAGAATTGGGGCATGGAAGAGGCAAGGGACTTGATAAAAGGAATTAGTTGTCATCACAGAGATGTTTTTCAGGGCTGTCCTTTCCAACCCTCCTCCTTCCCAAAACACTTGATAGTGGGGACAACGGGGGAAATATTTGGAGGGAAACTCTGGGCCATGTGGGTGTCTCCTATTCCCATGATCGGGGATTAAGAGCTTCCTGGGCAACCTAGGCCATCAAGCCAGATGGGGTCAGCTGGGCAAGGCTACCCAGAGACAGGAACTCCTGAAGATGGGCAGGGCAACCAGCCAGCCATGCTCACTGAGGAGACAAAGCTTCCCAGGTAGCCTTGGGGGCCTCACTAAGGCAGACACCCTCCCGGACATGAGAGCAAGGCCGGTAACCGCGCCTGAGTCTTTCTCTTCCCAGCAGTAAGTCTACAGATGGCACTGAGGAATTTTTTCTGGCCTCCTTGCTGTATTAAAACAAACACAGACAAATCCCCACTCCAGATTCTCTGCCTGGGATGGTGATTCCCTCAGAGCCATTATGAGACAGGCTGGCCCGCTGTTTCCTTTTCAAGCCAACTCCTCTTTTAAATACAGCCAGCAGGACTAGAACAACCCACTCCTGTTCATCCACCACCTGCTGCGGTGCCCTCATTATCACCACAATTCCTCAGAGATCCAAAGGGAGAAGCACTGTAGACTTTTCCTGGAATGCTGATGAAAGTGGGTGAAGAAAACTCCTGGGTTATTTGCAGATTTTTATTACTGAGGAACTCTGTGCCTTTGAAACTCTGTATTATAGTTTTTTTTTTTTTTTAGAATAGTGGGGGGAGAGGGGAAAGAGAGAATCAATTTTATTTAGTTTTTCATGTGACTTTTGTTGCTCTGACACTTTGTTGTGTACGTGGGTGCTGGGGTTTGAATCCGTGTCCTTGCACATGCCAAGCAAGCACCGTAACTGCTGAGCCACTGCTCCAGCCCTGTATTATAGGTTTTTATAGTTATAAGGAGCAATGCTGTGTGCACACCACTGTACCTGGGGACAGGATCTGACCCATAGCATAACTGAATCCAAGTAGCCAGCAGTGACTTGTAAGCAGACTTCTCTCGTTATCATATATTCTCTCATTATCCAAAAGGAACCTCCCATATGAGGGTGTGTTCAAACCAGAGCCTGTGGCAGGGAGTCAGAAAGAAATCCAGGGGATGGATACACCCTTGGATGAATCTTTTACTACATCCCAGAAAATCATTTAATATCTTCCCAGCTAACATTGGTAATTTCTTTGCCTTGCACGTGATTATTGCTGGGGGACTCTGTGACTTGAAAGCCCTTCGAGAGGAACAGAAATTGAGAGGCAAATTAATGTAATGTATCTTTTTTGCTTTGCAAAATTCTCATTGCAATCTAACCCAGTCATGCAAACTAGCAAGATCTAGACTTTGGATTTTATATCTCAAGAGGACCAGGTAGCTGGTAAGGGGAAAATATCAGCAAATATTAAACTTGTATTTACCCAGCCTTGGACTACATATTTCCTGGATAATAACACCCATCAACATCAGAACTCAGATTCAACTAATCAGCTGAAAGACATCTATGCATCCATCCACTAATATTTATTGACTATCTAATATGTAGAAAGACTGTTGACCTTGGGATTTTTTTTTTTTTTTTGTATCAGGCATTGAACCCAGAGAGGCTTTACCACTGAGTCACACCCCCATTATTTTTTATTTTGAGGGAGGGTCTCACTAAATTGCTTAGAGCCACACTAATTTGCTGAAGTTGGCCTTGAACTTGTGATCCTCCTCCCTCAGCCTTCCAAGTTGCTGAGATTACAGGTGTATGCCACCATGCCCAGTGACCTTGGGATCTTAATCCATGTCCTTGCTGAGTTTTATATTTTGGTGGGGGCAGAAGGCAGTCAACCATGAAAAAATTAAGTGAGTTCTAAATAGAGAGGAAAGAGATGGGATTTCACTAGGTAGAATTGCTGCCTTTCCAGCCTTCCTGGTGAATAGACCAATGCTGTCAGTGATGAGACCCACTGCCCACTGCAGACCCTCAAGGCTTCGGTGGGCCATTTGTCGAGCACTGATTATCGGCCACACATTGTGCCTATTTAATGCAACTGTCTCTAATCCAATCACTATCTTTACTCAGCTCTCTAGTTTAATCATCATATCAGTTCTACAAATATGTACTATTACTAACTTCATTTTACAGATGATAAAGCTGAGTCTCAGAAAAATTAACTAACTTACCCAGGAACACATTGTGAGTAGATTCAGAAGTGAAATTTATAACAAAGCTCAACACCAAGTTCTCAGGTTTAGTGTTTGGTGGCAAACCAATTGCATTGAAGGGCAGTGGAGAATGAGTAATGTGTACACTACTTCTGCATGACTATTGTTGGTCTGTGGAACTTCCTAGAACAGTGCCTCATGCCAGGGGCTCAGGGACTAACCATTAGAACCAACTCTAAAGAAAGAGTGAAACCGCCTGTTTGTTATTCATGCTCTGAGTATAATGACTCTTTAAGACTAATGTTTGCTCTAACCTTTCTGTGATCCCAGATGGAGAGGGAAGGTGAGCTGTTTTGCAATAATTCCTTCACGTCTTCTGACTCTGGCAACACAAGAAAAATATTAAGAAGCAGGACCACACCTTCCCCACAGAGAGCTCAGCAGAAGATGAGCTCAGCAGCCTGTGTTATTCTCTTAAAGGCACAGCTGCAGGATAGCCTCGGCTGCATTGCTTCGGAAACCCTAGAATGTGGGTCAAGACTCTCAGGCTGGTTTTGTTCAGTTGTTATTCCTGGCCCCTTTCTGCAGGGAGAGGGCAGGGCATGAAGACTGCAGGTGCAGGCTTTGGAGGGCTGGATAAACAAACCGCTGGTGCCAAATTGCAGGCAGAATGCATGAGTGGCTTGGCTTTCCCTGCTGCGGGAGTCTTCCTTTTGCACACCTCTGCCAGGATCAAAGCTGTGCCATGAGGAAAACTGCAGCACTGTTCCAGTCCAGTTGTCACTGGAGCAACACCCAGAGAAGGTCAACTGCAGTGAAGGCAGGAAGAGAGACCTGGACGATCTG